>PIJE02001509.1:86208-125172 GCA_002895965.2 Coryphaenoides rupestris | reverse complement strand
AGGCCAGCTCTATCTAACGTTACTATGACACAAACAGAGCTCTATCTAACATTACTATGACACAAACAGAGCTCTATCTAACGTTACTATGACACAAACAGAGCTCTATCTAACGTTACTATGACACAAACAGAGCTCTATCTAACGTTACTATGACACAAACAGAGCTCTATCTAACGTTACTATGACACAAACAGAGCTCTATCTAACGTTACTATGACACAAACAGAGCTCTATCTAACGTTACTATGACACAGAGCTCTATCTAACGTTACTATGACACAAACAGAGCTCTATCTAACGTTACTATGACACAAACAGAGCTCTATCTAACGTTACTATGACACAAACAGAGCTCTATCTAACGTTACTATGACACAAACAGAGCTCTATCTAACGTTACTATGACACAAACAGAGCTCTATCTAACGTTACTATGACACAGAGCTCTATCTAACGTTACTATGACACAAACAGAGCTCTATCTAACGTTACTATGACACAGAGCTCTATCTAACGTTACTATGACACAAACAGAGCTCTATCTAACGTTACTATGACACAAACAGAGCTCTATCTAACGTTACTATGACACAGAGCTCTATCTAACGTTACTATGACACAAACAGAGCTCTATCTAACGTTACTATGACACAAACAGAGCTCTATCTAACGTTACTATGACACAAACAGAGCTCTATCTAACGTTACTATGACACAAACAGAGCTCTATCTAACGTTACTATGACACAAACAGAGCTCTATCTAACGTTACCATGACACAAACAGAGCTCTATCTAACGTTACTATGACACAAACAGAGCTCTATCTAACGTTACTATGACACAAACAGAGCTCTATCTAACGTTACTATGACACAAACAGAGCTCTATCTAACGTTACTATGACACAAACAGAGCTCTATCTAACGTTACTATGACACAAACAGAGCTCTATCTAACGTTACTATGACACAGAGCTCTATCTAACGTTACTATGACACAAACAGAGCTCTATCTAACGTTACTATGACACAAACAGAGCTCTATCTAACGTTACTATGACACAAACAGAGCTCTATCTAACGTTACTATGACACAGAGCTCTATCTAACGTTACTATGACACAAACAGAGCTCTATCTAACGTTACTATGACACAAACAGAGCTCTATCTAACGTTACTATGACACAAACAGAGCTCTATCTAACGTTACTATGACACAAGGGCGTATTGTTGTTTTGGACATTGGTGGACATCACAGATATTGCGCCAAGGATGCGCAATTACGCTCCCGTGAGGCGCGGGGCTCCGAGTCAGCGTCTCTGGTCCGTTAATTCGCGGTTCTGATGTGGGGGTGGGGTGCTCGTTAATTCGCGGTTCTGATGTGGGGGTGGGGTGCTCGTTAATTCGCGGTTCTGATGTGGGGGTGGGGTGTGTGTGTGTGTGTGTGTGTGTGTGTGTGTGTGTGTGTGTGTGTGTGTGTGTGAGCGCTGCAGACACTGAGCAGACGGAGGATTCAGCAGCACAGCATAAAACATAAAACTGATTCATAACTTTGTGATCGGGCCATCGGCCGGTTCATGCTACGTTTAGACCGATCCAGGGTCCGTGTACCGATGCACTCGCATCTTTTAAATCAAAACCGATTTTCCGATTCAAATCGGTTATTTGTTACACCCCTAATAGATATGCATTCTATCTTGATTGACAGGTCTCTAGCCACGCCCTAAAGCATACCCTGCTTTATTGTCTATTTCACTCTAAATAGGACCGTCATTTACTAAATGAACATCATGCAGTGGTGAGTAACTCATGAGGAAAAGAGTGAACCAGTGGTGTCGCCCCCTGCAGGCCATTAAAAAGAATGCAGAAAGAATGGTGGTTTAAAGGAGATAAAACCACCGGGTGTGGGCGTGGTCAGTCATTCCAAACAGTTTCAAATACTGGCGTCATCTCCGGTTTGTGACATCACAAGTGGGAGTGTCCACCTAGAAGTATGGTGGCTAGATCAGCCTACCAGCTTACCCAGTGGACTGTAGCAACTGGTAGGCTGATCTGTCCACCATACTTCTAGGTGGAGGACACTCCCACTTGTGATGTCACAAACCGGGAATTCTGAAGCCCCTTGGAAGGGCTGATCATGCTCACACCCGGTGTTATCCTGGCCTCCTCATTGGCTTAATTTTCCAACCCCTGATTTTGCCCCCTAGTTCTGACCCCAACCTGACATTTTAGTTTCAATCTTTTTCAATTCTCCAGGTTCTCCAAACATGGCTCGCTCAAGGAGAGCGACGACCTGGAGCTGCCCCCCGAGCTGACGGAGGACTGGGCCACCATGGAGGTGTGCGTGGCCGACTGCAAGAGGTTCATCTCGGACATCATCTCCTCCAGCAAGCACAGCCTGTCACTGGCCACCAAGCGAGCCCGCCTGAAGCGTAAGACCCAGTCCTTCTACCTGTCGACCCCCAAGGGCCGCGAGGAGTACCGGCCTCGGAACGGACAATCAACGAGATCTAGATCTTTCTGTATCTCTGTCTGTCTGTCTTTCTGTTTTCCTTCTTTTTGCCATTTTCGTTCTTTCTTCCCACTTTCGTCATTTCTTTCTTTCTTTCTCTTTATTTCATTTGCCTTACTTTTCGTCTCCATTGACGTTTCCCTCCTTTTTCTTGTTCTACCTCTCTACTGTTCTCTCTTTCTCTCTCTCTCTCTCCCTCCCTGATAAAATAGCACAATTCTCAGACAGGCTCTGCACTGAATGTGAGCTCTGGATGTGAGAGCTCTGGATGTGAGGGCTCTGGATGTGAGAGCTCTGTCTCCACACTCCACATGTCAATGTTTGAGATCAACTGTACAGAAACAGATTAGCTGTTGGTCTGGAGTGTGTGTGTGTGTGTGTGTGTGTGTGTGAGTGTGTGTGTGTGTGTGTGTTCTGGCGTTTGTGTGTACTCTGGCGTTTGTATCCCCCTGAACATAGAGTTGTGGCTCCCGTCTGAATCAAATCTGACTCGCTCTTCATCCGTGGCACGGATCACGGACGGATTCTGTCATCTCCGGTCAGAAAAATCCCAATGAAATTTCCCCAAGCGTGAAACGTTTGTGTGAATGAAAAACAAAGAAGAAGAAAACTGTTCTTGTTACAAAGGGCCGCAATTAGGTTGTCTTTCCTGGACTCAATGAATACATTAAATTAATGAAATGAGTACATGAGCACAAGAAGAACGGAAGAGACCACAGTGCCGTTGAGTCCCTGCGAGGGGAGCTGTTGGACGCCTGAGAGTTATATTTATTTACTTTTTCCTGCGGCTGAACGGACGACGACTACCTGATACATGTTGAACTTTAAATCTTTTTTATGAGTTATAATTTTGTATTGCATATACATACATATATATATATATATATATAGTACATACATGAGTGAGTTTGGTCTGACAGTCCTGAAAAAGAAAAATAACAAAGTAGTTGATCTTTGCTGATCGCAGGTATTGATGTGTTTTTTGGTGGTCATGTTGTTGAAGACTTAAGTCTCCATGTGTGATTTTCTTACAGTGCTTGAGAATCATGTCAGGGTTTGACTTCTCCTTGAACTCCAGATTTAGTGCCAAATGAATCTACAACCCACCCCTAATTAGTATGCAATCCAAAGTTGTCTTGCTGTGTCCCCACTGTAAATATCGTGTATGATTTTGCAATAATAGACAGCGGCATATCCATCCGCCACAGTTTAAAGCACATTGCCTACACTATGCCATCCCCATATCACAGGAAACCTTTTTGTTTGGATGTTCCCACCATTTCCTATTCTAAAGCATATTGCCACTGCTCGATAAAATGCCTTTAAGGTCAACAATTGGATATGTTTATATTTTGATGGATGGATGGATATATTTGATTTGTCCATTTTATTGGAAATAATTGCTAATCACATATGTCTGGTTAATATAGGAGTGAAGTTGAATCCAATTTGCTGTAGTTGTATTATTTAAACATGAATGACAATTTAATGTACGGTAATGTACGAGCGTCTTCGTACATTCCCGTACAGCTGTAATTTATACTGTGCTTTACTAATCCTGTGCATTGGAGGCATTACAGGCAGCAGAGAATGCACAACTACAACCTATAGTGTTCTGTTCCACATGTAATGTTGAGGCAAGACAGGATTGGACATTAATTATCATTTAACGTGTCATTACTTTGCCCTCACATAACATAACACATGTCATACTCCGATGATGTTGCATATTGATCATACCTCATAACAGATACAACTTGTGCTGTTCTGTTTGTGCTCCACCACCGTTTGTTCCCCGCCAATATTTCTGCCTTAAATCAATGGCCTTGTGTGGTCACACCTGTTATCACCATCATCTCTAGAACAGAAGCCATCTCCACTACACGAACTGTAATTACTTTGTTTACTACTATGACTAGGGCTGGGTATCGAAATTCTGTACTTAGGTCAGAACATTCGGTGCCAAATTTTTATTTTTTTTCTCGTCTCTCATCCAATCACTATATTTGTTCTAAAATCTAACGTGACTGCTGGTTTAGGTGGCGGTATCAAGGGCGTATTTTTGTTTTGGACATTGGTGGCCATCACAGATATTGCGCCAAGGATGCGCAATTACGCTCCCGTGAGGCGCGCGTCGGGCTCCGAGTCAGCGTCTCTGGGGGGCGGGGCTCCGTTAATCGCGTCCTTGCGTTACTACGTCACTACGCATGTAAACACCGAGCCATGTGGATGTCCGCATTTGCGGAGAGTGGAAAAATGTCCAAACCACGGTCCAAGGTCTGGTTACATTTTGTAAAAAGTAGGGACGTGCAAAATGCAATATTTGTGATCAGACCATAGCTGACGCGGGTGGCAACACTTCTAATTTAATGAAGCATTTAATCTCACACGTCATTAACCTGAGACAAGAGAGCTGCACTGTGTTTGACTCAAACACTGACTACTAACTGCTAGCTAAGCAACGATAACGGGGAACAGACTGCTTCCCAACATTACGCCCCCGCCCAATAACAAAACGAACACCTCCTCCAGATTACACCCATTCACCGAACGCATCAACCCACACCGGCCACGACGACCCCCACACGAACCGATCCCAACACCCACCCCACCCAAAATCATCATCAACTTCGTCAAGCACAGCTACTATTACCATACAACCCCCACACGCTCCCGATCCCCCACGATTTCACGAACGCCAAAACCCCACGTCAAATCACCACAACGCAATCCACCCCATCCCACTACGCACAATCAACCGGATCAACATAAACTTGCACATTAAGCGGACATCTCAATACCCGATTTATACTACATCATTCCGCGCCCACATTATCAATTCGCCGCCCACTACCATTACCAACCCCCACCGCCTCCAATACCGACGGAAGATGCTTCCCCCTACACCCCTCCTCCCGACATGAACACCTCTCGATCTACGCACCGCATCCCCCATTCTCACACAGAACCAATTCACATCCACCGAACTCACCCCTCCATTGCGCCCCTCCTGCCATCACAACCTACACCATCATCCCCCCCCCCATCCCTCGAATCGCGCAATCGAACGCCCCGCAAACACACCACATCACCCAAACCACCATTGCGTCTCTATATACCCCTTCACCACCATCTAACTCCACCCCTCCAACACCCCAACCCCCACGACGCACTCCCACCTAAGAACAATCAATTCTACCGATTCGGTCAATCCACTTACCGACCTACGCCACATCCACAAACCCCCCCATCCATACACCAGACACTAGGAGAACCAGACGGACGAGCTTTAATATGAAAGTGGGCCAATCGACGAATACCTTAATATGGGGATTAGTATATGAATCTTAGTACTAATTAACGGAATAACACAACATAGATCACTTCTAAATAAATAGATAGTGGCACAACTGCGCATGTACGATGTTCAGGGTAACTCTCATATCCTGAGTAAGAGTGTGGATGGTGTCGAAGTGATGTGGTAATTTCTGTCACACGGACGAACAAGCTACAACCGGTGCCGAGCATTACAATTTCAAGGTCATCTCCATCCGATTCCACAAAAACGTCCGATCAAGCAACAACCCATTCGTCAGGCCGAATCATTCGATACACTTTACAAATTCATTATCAAGGGCGTGAGTTAAAAGCGGGGCTAGGGGCGGAGTTGAAGCGGGGCTAGGGGCGGAACTAGGAGCTGATTTAAAAGCGGGGCTAGGGGCGGAGCTAGGGGCCAGGGCTCGGGGCGCGACGTTAGGGGGCGGAGTTAGGGGCGGAGCTAGTCGTTGCAGCTTTACCGAGAGACCCGCGGAGCTGCTGCTGCTGCTGCAGAGTTATTTATTGACTAGTTGTATCTTGGTTGTTAAAGTGATTGTCTTCTCCTCCTCTTCCTCCTCCTCCTCCTCCTCGTCGTCGTCGTCGTCGTCAGTGTAACCAGGTCAGCTCCTCACCTCACGGCATCAATGATAAATAAAAACACAACTCGACGGGTTCCGAGGCGGCGGTGAATTGACTGATTTCAGATGAATTAGCTCACGTGTGTTTAGCCGCGCAAGCTAACAGAACACCTGCGTCACTGATGACTTCCATTATATTGTATTGATCGTGTGTAAATGTACAGTAAACGCGCATGTCTCCATCACGCCTACCTGTCCTGGCTTATATTATTATGATTTAATTATAACAAATAACAAACTCACTGTACAGTATTAGTACAACATAATATAGTGTGTGTGTGTCTATTGCTGTACCATTATATAGTAATAAACGCTCCTCATCATGTTGTTCCTGTTCCTGTGTAGGCGATGGATCAACGTGTCATTCGTGAGTCATTTGAGGTGGATGATGACAGGTATGAGATCACAACCCAAAAACAATCATATTATCATCAGCTTACATGTTTGATCACATCTGAATCAGAAATGTATTTTCTTAATGTTACTTTTTATGTAATGAATAATGAATTGATCACATATTGTAAGACAAGTGTTTGTTTGTGTTGTCATATACATTTTGAATGCAATATATATAATATTATAAATGCTATTATATACCATACATTACTGTACCACTGGAAATATTTTCAGTCTTCATAAGTACTGTACATACATACAAACATCACGGCAAGCCAATGAAAGAGGCTATAGAGACATTATCATATTGTATTATTAATTAATCTATTTCTAATTTATGAAACTCTATTGTTCATCATATGGAGTCATGCTGATATCAGAGGACGACTGCCACAGGTTGTTCTTGTCCGTCTCAATGTGTTTGTGTTGTGTTTAAAATGGAGGATCTACATGGACTACAACGCCACCACGCCCCTGGACCCAGCTGTGATCCGGGCGGTCTCAGAGGCGCTGGGCGAGGCCTGGGGAAACCCCAGCAGTACCAACGTCGCAGGTGAACACCTCGACACGACGATGAACATAACTCACAGTCCTGAAACTAACCATCACATCTAGGGCTGGGCAATATGTATATATATATACAGCGGGTAAAATAAGTGTTGAACACGTCACCATTTTTCAAATATATTTACATATCAGTAAATATATTTCTAAAGGTGCTATTGACATGACATTTTCACCAGGTGTCGGTAACAACCCAAGTAATCCATACATACAAAGAAATCAAAACAAATAAGTTCAGAAATTAAGTTATGTGTAATAAATGGAATGACACAGGAAAAAAGTATTGAACACGCTTACTGAAATGTATTTAATACTTCGTACAAAAGCCTTTGTTTGGTAATGGACAGGTTCAAGACGCCTCCTGTATGGAGAAACTAGTCGCATGCATTGCTCAGGTGTGATGTTGGCCCATTCTTCCGCACAAACAGTCTTCAAATCTTGAAGGTTCCGTGGGCCTCTTCTATGAACTCTGATCTTTAGTTCTTTCCATTGATTTTCTATGGATTCAAGTCAGTGATTGGCTGGGCCACTCTAGCAGCTGTATTTTCTTTCTCTGAAACCATTGAGAGTTTCCTTGGCTGTGTGTTTGGGATCATTGTCTTGCTGAAATGTCCACCCTCGCTTCATCTTCATCATCCTGGTAGATGGCAACAGATTTGTTATCAAGAATGTCTCGGTAAATCTTTCCATTCATCCTTCCTTCAATTATATGAAGGTTTGCCAGTACCCGGTTTGCTGAAAAACAGCCCCACAGCCATGATGTTCCCACCTCCAAACTTCACTGTTGGTCTGGTGTTTTGGGGTTGATGTGCCGGCTGCCATTTGACCTCCAAACATGGTGTGTATTATGGCAACCAAAGAGTTAAATTTTGGTCTCATCTGACCAGACTATATTTCTCCCAGTATTTCACAGGCTTGTCTAAATGTTGTGCAGGAAACTTGAAAATGAGCTTCAACATGCCTTTTCTGTCAGCAATGGAGTCTTGCGTGGTGAGCATACAGGCCACGGCGGTTGAATACATTACTTATTGTTTTCTTTGAAATAATTGTACCTGCTAATTCCAGGTCTTTCTGAAGCTCTCCACAAGTGGTCCTTGGCTCTTTGACAACTCTTTTGATAATTCTTTTCACTCCCTCTGTCAGAAATCTTGCGAGGAGCAACCGGTCGGTGCCCGGTTTATGGTGAAATGATGTTCTTTCCACTTCCGGATTATGGCCCCAACAGTGCTCACTGTAACATTCAGTTTGGAAGTTTGGAAGTTTGGGAAATCCTTCTGTAACCCAACATCCATTCCGTATGTTTTGCCAACAATAAGGTTGCGGAAGGTGTTGCGAGAGCTCTTTGCTTTTACCCAGCATGAGATGTTTCTTGTGACACCTTGGTAATGAGACACCTTTTTATAGGCCATCAGTTGGGACTGGGAACCACTGATATTAATTTGCACACTGACAAGGGGCAGGATTGCTTTTCTACTTACTGATAGATTTCAGCTGGTGTCTTGGCTTTATATGCCTTTTTGCACCTTCCTTTCTTCATGTGTTCAATACTTTTTCTCTGTCATTTCACATCATTACACATAACTTAATTTATGGACATCTATGGTTTGATTTTCATGTGTGGATTACTTGGGTTGTTACCGACATCTGGTGAAAATTTTCATGTCAATAGCACCTTTAGAAATATATTTACTGAGAAAAATGGTGACGTGTTCAATACTTATTTTACCCGCTGTATATATACAGTATATGGATAGTATATCAGTGTTTTGATATGAGACTAGACATTTTCTTAGATTTGCGTATACCGGTAATATCGTGATATGACATCCGGTCCTAAGTGTTGGTCTTTTTCCTGGTTTTCAAAGGCTGCATTACAGTAAAGTGATGCCATTGTGTGTACTTACAGTTACCACACTGGGAAAATACTCCATACTTTTCATTTGTGAATCAATGTAAGCAACATAGATGACCAGATGTGTACCATGTAACCAACATGTCCTTCTACACTGAACAAAAATATAAACGCAACACTTTTGTTTTAGCTCCAATTTTTCATGAGTTGAAAGCAAAGATCTAAGACTTCTTCTATGTACACAAAAGGCCTATTTCTCTCAAATTTTGTTCACAAACTTGTTTAAATCTGTGTTAGTGAGCACTTCTCCTTTGCCGAGATAATCCATCCACCTGACAGGTGTGGCATATCAAGATGCTGATTAGACAGCATGATTATTGCACAGGTGTGCCTTAGGCTGGTCACAATAAAAGGCCACTCTAAAATGTGCAGTTTTATCACACAGCACAATGCCACAGATGTCGCAAGTTTTGAGGGAGCGTGCAATTGGCATGCTGACTGCAGGAATGTCCACCAGAGCTGTTGCCCGTGAATTGAATGTTCATTTCTCTACCATAAGCCGTCTCCAAATTCGTTTCGGAGAATTTGGCAGTACATCCAACCGGCCTCCACGTGATGTCACAAACCGGGAATTCTGAAGCCCCTTGGAAGGGCTGATCATGCTCACACCCGGTGTTATCCTGGCCTCCTCATTGGCTTAATTTTCCAACCCCTGATTTTGCCCCCTAGTTCTGACCCCAACCTGACATTTTAGTTTCAATCTTTTTCAATTCTCCAGGTTCTCCAAACATGGCTCGCTCAAGGAGAGCGACGACCTGGAGCTGCCCCCCGAGCTGACGGAGGACTGGGCCACCATGGAGGTGTGCGTGGACTGCAAGAGGTTCATCTCGGACATCATCTCCTCCAGCAAGCACAGCCTGTCACTGGCCACCAAGCGAGCCCGCCTGAAGCGTAAGACCCAGTCCTTCTACCTGTCGACCCCCAAGGGCCGCGAGGAGTACCGGCCCTCGGAACGGACAATCAACGAGATCTAGATCTTTCTGTATTTCTGTCTGTCTGTCTTTCTGTCTTTCCTTCTTTTTGCCATTTTCGTTCTTTCTTCCCACTTTCGTCATTTCTTTCTTTCTTTCTCTTTATTTCATTTGCCTTACTTTTCGTCTCCATTGACGTTTCCCTCCTTTTTCTTGTTCTACCTCTCTACTGTTCTCTCTTTCTCTCTCTCTCTCTCCCTCCCTGATAAAATAGCACAATTCTCAGACAGGCTCTGCACTGAATGTGAGCTCTGGATGTGAGAGCTCTGGATGTGAGAGCTCTGGATGTGAGGGCTCTGGATGTGAGAGCTCTGTCTCCACACTCCACATGTCAATGTTTGAGATCAACTGTACAGAAACAGATTAGCTGTTGGGTCTCCGGGTCTTATCGAGTTGTGGGGGGGGGGGGGGGGGGGGTGTGTGTGTGTGTGTGTGTGTGTGTGTGTGTGTGTGTGTGTGTGTTGTGTGTGTGTGTGTTGTGGTGTGCTGTGTGGAGTGTGTGTGTGTGCTGTGGTGTTCTGGCGTTTGTGTGTACTCTGGCGTTTGTATTCCCCTGAACATAGAGTTGTGGCTCCCGTCTGAATCAAATCTGACTCGCTCTTCATCCGTGGCACGGATCACGGACGGATTCTGTCATCTCCGGTCAGAAAAATCCCAATGAAATTTCCCCAAGCGTGAAACGTTTGTGTGAATGAAAAACAAAGAAGAAGAAAACTGTTCTTGTTACAAAGGGCCGCAATTAGGTTGTCTTTCCTGGACTCAATGAATACATTAAATTAATGAAATGAGTACATGAGCACAAGAAGAACGGAAGAGACCACAGTGCCGTTGAGTCCCTGCGAGGGGAGCTGTTGGACGCCTGAGAGTTATATTTATTTACTTTTTCCTGCGGCTGAACGGACGACGACTACCTGATACATGTTGAACTTTAAATCTTTTTTATGAGTTATAATTTTGTATTGCATATACATACATATATATATATATATATATAGTACATACATGAGTGAGTTTGGTCTGACAGTCCTGAAAAAGAAAAATAACAAAGTAGTTGATCTTTGCTGATCGCAGGTATTGATGTGTTTTTGGTGGTCATGTTGTTGAAGACTTAAGTCTCCATGTGTGATTTTCTTACAGTGCTTGAGAATCATGTCAGGGTTTGACTTCTCCTTGAACTCCAGATTTAGTGCCAAATGAATCTACAACCCACCCCTAATTAGTATGCAATCCAAAGTTGTCTTGCTGTGTCCCCACTGTAAATATCGTGTATGATTTTGCAATAATAGACAGCGGCATATCCATCCGCCACAGTTTAAAGCACATTGCCTACACTATGCCATCCCCATATCACAGGAAACCTTTTTGTTTGGATGTTCCCACCATTTCCTATTCTAAAGCATATTGCCACTGCTCGATAAAATGCCTTTAAGGTCAACAATTGGATATGTTTATATTTTGATGGATGGATGGATATATTTGATTTGTCCATTTTATTGGAAATAATTGCTAATCACATATGTCTGGTTAATATAGGAGTGAAGTTGAATCCAATTTGCTGTAGTTGTATTATTTAAACATGAATGACAATTTAATGTACCGGTAATGTACGAGCGTCTTCGTACATTCCCGTACAGCTGTAATTTATACTGTGCTTTACTAATCCTGTGCATTGGAGGCATTACAGGCAGCAGAGAATGCACAACTACAACCTATAGTGTTCTGTTCCACATGTAATGTTGAGGCAAGACAGGATTGGACATTAATTATCATTTAACGTGTCATTACTTTGCCCTCACATAACATAACACATGTCATACTCCGATGATGTTGCATATTGATCATACCTCATAACAGATACAACTTGTGCTGTTCTGTTTGTGCTCCACCACCGTTTGTTCCCCGCCAATATTTCTGCCTTAAATCAATGGCCTTGTGTGGTCACACCTGTTATCACCATCATCTCTAGAACAGAAGCCATCTCCACTACACGAACTGTAATTACTTTGTTTACTACTATGACTAGGGCTGGGTATCGAAATTCTGTACTTAGGTCAGAACATTCGGTGCCAAACTTCGGTACCTTTTATTTTTATTTTTTTTCTCGTCTCTCATCCAATCACTATATTTGTTCTAAAATCTAACGTGACTGCTGGTTTAGGTGGCGGTATCAAGGGCGGATTTTTGTTTTGGACATTGGTGGACATCACAGATATTGCGCCAAGGATGCACAATTACGCAACCATGAGGCGCGCGCCAGCGTCTCTGGGGGGGGGGGGGGAGGGAGGGTGCTCCGTTAATTTGCGGTTCTGATCGGGGGGGGGGGGCTCCGTTAATTGCATCCTTGCGTTACTACGCATGTAAACACCGAGCCATGTGGATGTCCGCATTTGCAGAGAGTCGAAAAATGTCCAAACCACGGTCCAAGGTCTGGTTACATTTTGGAAAAAGTAGGGACGTGCAAAATGCAATATTTGTGATCAGACCATAGCTGACGCGGGTGGCAACACTTATTTAATGAAGCATTTAATCTCGCACTATTAACCTGAGACACGAGAGCTGCACTGTGTTTGACTGCATGAAACAGCAAACCCGACTACTGACTTGTTACTACTAGCGGTAACGATAACGATCACGGGGAACAGACTGCTTCCTCAACGTGGATAGAGTAAGTAAAAAATGTGGACATTTTAAACTTAAAATGCATCAATCTGGTGCAATTTGAGAGCTTCTTTCTCTGTGTGTGAAAATGTCAGACATTTTCAAGTTAAAACTATAAGACATAATCTGGTGAATTTAGAGGGGGGGGGGTGGGATCATTAAAGCTCAGTTTTCATTCTGTTGTGGGCTGCCACAAATAAATCAATGTATGGGAAACACGGCCTAGTTTAAATTGTCGAAGTGAAAAAGGAGCAATAAATATTTCATACTTGAAATGAATGACACTTGGACTCTTTCTATTTGTAAAAACTAATGTAAAAAGACTTGTATTACAGTAAAAACATGTTCCGGCGATTGCATTATGAAATGTGCTTTTATTTACACACAGGTATCGAAAAAAGTATCGTTTTGGCACCCGGTATCGAAACTCGGGTACCGATACCGGTATCGAAAAATGTGAAACGATACCCAGCCCTAACTGTGACTGTATGTAGATCAGGTCTGTGCTGCTGGTTGCCTTGGCGGTGTGTGTTGACAGGAAGTGTGACCCGCGATGATGACGTCATGCATGCTACTGCGATTACTTTAGGCTCTAACTCCCCGCGGACAACTCTACTCATGATGACAAAGTCAATAAACTATGGAATGCAATACCTGACACTCGTGTCGCTTGTGATTGCTATGCTTTGTTACTTCTTTTCATGCCCGTATGACACCCACTGCACTCCGAACCGTCCCTGGAAGGAGGGATCCCCCACTCTGAGTTCCTTCTCCAGGTTTCTTACTTGTTAATTAAGGGAGTCGTTTCTTGCCCTTAGGGGGGCGGGGCTAGGAGGGTGTCATAATCACATGGCCCATCATCAGTCCTTTGAGACTGTAACTGATCGTATAAACCACTATCTGTTGGATTGTTGTTTGGGAAGGGTGGGTCAGAAAGAGCCAATTACTTCACACAGAAGCAGTAAGAAACACAAAATGAATCAAAAGTTAATTAATAATTTAATAACAATAAATAGACAATATGCACCTTATCAGCAACAATGTTGCACGTTTTAATTCCACATTACTGTCAACTTGAATATCAAGAACACACCAGTTTAAACTGAATTGAGCATTTATGGACAAGACAACGCAGCCTTCTGACTCCTTACTTTCACCAAGAATACTTGACCATATAAAGGCCATACGTTTTAGCATGCATGTCACGTTCATGCCCCATATCTTTTCTCCATCGTAGCGTTAGTGCATGTGTGATGATTGAACCTCATAATAACTTAGTTAACAATGCTCAGCTACTTATGCAGGCAACTTGGCAATTACGAAACTCGTTCTATTCGTCTCGTAACTATTAATGCTCTAAAACAGCTCTATTCCTACCACAGTGATTGCTGCCTCTCCTTCAGCAAATGTACTCTTTGTAAGTCGCTTTGGATAAAAGCATCTGATAAATTCCCGAAATGTAAATGTAACAATGTGCACCATGTCACCATGCAAGCAGCATCGCAGCCAACTCACAGCATCCATCCGTGGGTCTGGTCCACATGCATGTAGTTGTTGTCTCCTATGATGACACAGTTCAGGTGGGAGCTATGGACCTGGATGCTTGCTGCTGATGCTGGTGGCAGCGGCGGTGGGAGAGGAGGCTGCGCTGCCACCGTGTGGCCACAGAAGCAACTACACCTCGAATCCTCTGAAACAGAATGGATGTAGCGACTTCGTCAAAGAAAGCTCAGAAACTACAGAATACAAACTATTAAAATGTAAATGCAATGAAACATAGATATTTGTGAAGTATACCATGACCCACCATGGCGGACGGGTATGTAGTCGTTTAATAATAGTGGTTGTTTCTCCACGACCGCGGGTGGATAGTGGCTGTTCCCGATAGCGCAGTCCACCAAGGTGGAGTTACTGATGTTGATTATCAAGGTGGTGCCGGATGGGTGCATGATCTGGCCTGGTGGGGTTAGAGAGAGGAACAGGGTTAGGGTTAGAGTTAATCAAGGTGGTGCCGGATGGGTGCACGACCTGGCCTGGTGGGGTTAGAGAGAGGAACAGGGTTAGGGTTAAAGTTAGGGTTGAAGTTAGAGAGAGGAACAGGGTTAGAGAGAGGAAGAGGGAACAACCATGAGAATGGGAAGTGCTTTGTTTTTCTACAGAACTGCCCAGCATTACATGCCATTAGTTCAGCAGTTCCTTAGCAAAAAACAATGTCCACCAAAAAGTAGACGTGGATTACAAACAATTCTGATGACAATTATGATTTCC
Source organism: Coryphaenoides rupestris (assembly GCA_002895965.2). Lineage (NCBI taxonomy): Eukaryota > Metazoa > Chordata > Actinopteri > Gadiformes > Macrouridae > Coryphaenoides > Coryphaenoides rupestris. Next base: position 109,930 of record PIJE02001509.1, on the reverse strand, counting down.
AATGGCGAACCACTTTTAAAAATAGGATTTGTGAATCATATTATATATGGTCAATAATAATAATAATAATAATAATAATTGCCATCATCATCATAGATGACGTATCCTGTATTTATTCTGTATCTATCTCCTACATATGTTAAGCTCTTTCTTTCATATGAGGGCCCATTTAAAATAAATGCTGGAGCCTCACAGTGATTTACCAGAGTAGCCGAGCGCTCTGTCCAGGGGTAGAGGTGAACACATCTCCAGAGAGTGATAGAGCAGCCGACAGGCAGCTCGTCCTCTCCGAACCACGGCCTCCATGACGTCAAACATGCTCTGCACATTGCACGCCTGAAACAACAACAACATGAATAATTATATTAATAATAATAATAAACGACGTCATGGCTGAGTCTCTCACCAGCTTCCCCAAGAGACTCAAGACCCACCTGTTCAGAGTTCACCTGGACTCTACATAACCCCCCTCCTTAACAAGAGACTCAAGACCCACCTGTTCAGAGTTCACCTGGACTCTACATAACCCCCCTCCTTAACAAGAGACTCAAGACCCACCTGTTCAGAGTTCACCTGGACTCTACATAACCCCCCTCCTTAACAAGAGACTCAAGACCCACCTGTTCAGAGTTCACCTGGACTCTACATAACCCCCCTCCTTAACAAGAGACTCAAGACCCACCTGTTCAGAGTTCACCTGGACTCTACATAACCCCCCCTCCTTAACAAGAGACTCAAGACCCACCTGTTCAGGAGTTCACCTGGACTCTACATAACCCCCCTCCTTAATCAAGAGACTCAAGACCCACCTGCTTCAGAGTTCACCTGGACTCTACATAACCCCCCCCTCCTTAACAAGAGACTCAAGACCCACCTGTTCAGAGTTCACCTGGACTCTACATAACCCCCCTCCTTAACAAGAGACTCAAGACCCACCTGTTCAGAGTTCACCTGGACTCTACATAACCCCCCTCCTTAACAAGAGACTCAAGACCCACCTGTTCAGAGTTCACCTGGACTCTACATAACCCCCTCCTTAACAAGAGACTCAAGACCCACCTGTTCAGAGTTCACCTGGACTCTACATAACCCCCCTCCTTAACAAGAGACTCAAGACCCACCTGTTCAGAGTTCACCTGGACTCTACATAACCCCCCTCCTTAACAAGAGACTCAAGACCCACCTGTTCAGAGTTCACCTGGACTCTACATAACCCCGCCTTCCCTCTCCTAACCCTAGGACTAACTTGTGTGTTTGTACGTCTTGGCATTATTAATAGTACTTAGTTTAGCATATTGTTTGTTCTTAGATGTTGGTAATGCACTCAGAATGTCACGTCTGCTCTTATCCCAGCTATTATGATATGTTATACTGTATATATATATATCATATTATATGTTCTTATCTCAGCTATTATGATATGTTATACTGTATATATATATATATCATATTATATGTTCTTATCTCAGCTATTATGATATGTTATACTGTATAATATATTTATCTCTATATTCTTATCTCAGCTATTATGATATGTTATACTGTATATATATATATATCATATTATATGTTCTTATCTCAGCTATTATATGTTATACTGTATATCAGGGGTTTTCAACCGGGGGTCCGCGGCCCCCTGGTGGTCTGCGACGGCATTGCAGGGGGTCCGTGACACGAGCCTATGTTGATCAGTTCACCATTGATTATTTTTTTTTTTTATAAATTCGCTTTGGTATTTCAACACATTTCCAGATTACTCTTGAATATCGTGAAAAATATCTAAAATAATAAAAACATGTATAAAATAATATAAAGGAGATTCACGCTGACAACGTAGCCTTGCACCTGTCCAGTCTATGGTAGCCTGTGATTTGCTCATGTTAATGCATTGCGTCCCTGACGTCACGCCATACGCATATTATTCAGAACGTACAGTCTAGTGCTCGAAGTTGACAAGCATCTGCAGTTAAGCATAGCCTACGTGTACTTTTGAAGTTTAGTCGTAAAAGTAATACTTTTGGTGAACGACTGAAGTTATCTATTGTCCTTAGCTGGTCAGAAACACCAATGGATCGTTTTTAGTGAGGAGAGTGACAGAGGGACAGACTGCCAAGACAGAGGGACAGGCTGCCACGATAGAGGGACAAGGACACGCTTCCAACAAAGCTACAACTTATTGATTTGTTATTGATCACCGTTACTCCATCAGTTATATTTTAACGTTTTCTCAACATGTCAGCTACATGTCTGTACATTTAAGTCATGAACGTTATATATTGATGCAATTTCATTTTGTTTTCAATTCTTTAGCACTGAAAAACAACCGTTTTTGTTGTTTTTTACACGGTGGGAATATGTTCATCTAGATTTGTCTGAGGTTTTTAAATATAACCAACATGGAAAACTAAATGTTAGCTTCCTTCTATCCACATGCACGCACGCGCGCAGGCACATCAGTGGGCCGCGGATTACTTTCTAGTCAGAATGGTGGTCCCTGGGACAAAACCAGTTGAAAACCCTTGCTGTATATATATCATATTATATTTTCTTATCCCAGCTATTATATATGTATATAACATTAGTATTATTCATATTAAACATACATAACATTATTATTCATATTAAACATATATAATATTATTATTATAGGCCTGGGTGGTTCCTTGTCTCATTCTGTGTAATCTTCCTCAAAAACATAAATCCCTGACTTATTGATAAATAAGTCATATTTGTTATGTCTCTGACTTCTCTCTCCTCTGGGAGCACTTAATAAATCACTTCAATAACATTGAATAAATCACATTACCTTCTGAACTGGTATTGTCTTCATGTTCACACCTCCTTCTTAACCTCCCTCTCTTAACCTCCTCACACCTCCTCTCTCAACCTCCTCACACCTCCTCTCTTCTCTTAACTGAAGAAAAGAAATGAAAACAGCGCAGCTCCGCCTCCTTCTGTACCAAAGCTCAGCTTGTTCTGATTGGTTAACCAATAAGGAGGCGTTCCGTGGCAAGCGGAGAACGCCTCCTTATTCGTTAAGCAATAAATGAAAGTAAAATATATATATATATTCTATATGAATATATATATATTCAATATATTCATATAGAATATATAGAATAATTCTATATATTCTATGTGTGTGTGTGTGTGTGTATGTGTGTGTGTGTGTGTGTATTTTTGTAGCCTTATCCCCTCGCCGCCACTAGAGGCGCTCCTCTTCCTCCTCCTCCTCCTCCTCACATTTCCCGGAAGTGGCGGCGGCTTCCCAGAACTCCTCTTGTGACGTCAGCTTCACCTCAACCCTAACCCTGACTTTAATACCGTAACCCTGACTTTAATCCCCTAACCCTGACTTTAATCCCCTAATGTCACGACTCAGCACGGGAATCAAGCGCAGATCCTAATAACTTTGAAGTGAAATTTATTCACAAAACAGTCCGGCAGGCAAAACAGAGTCCAGGTACAGGCAGGGTTCGTAGACAGGCAGGCAGGCAGGCAGGCAGGCAGAGGTACAGGTACAGGTACTGGCAGTCAGGTAACATATAGTACACGCTGTGACGATCTGACAAAGTGAACTGAAAAAGCAGGGTTTAAATACTCAAACTAATCAACACAAAATGAGACAGGTGAACAGAGAAAATGGAGGGAAAAGAACAAAGGCAGGAAGTTGCCCAAAAAAGGACATGGGCGTGACCCCGGGCACATGACTAACACACATGGCTATATAAACAAACAAAGTCCCGAACTGTCAAACTCCAACAGGTAGGGGGAGACAAAAACAACAGTCCAAGCAGGAATCCTGACACCTAACCCTGACTTTAATCCCCTAACCCTGATTGTAATCCCCTAACCCTGACTTTAATACCCTAACCCTGACTTTAATACCTAACCCTGACTTTAATACCCTAACCTGGCTTAATCCCTAACCCTGACTTCTAATCCCCTAACCTGACTTTATCCACTAACCCTGACTTGAATCCCTAACACTGGACTTTAATCCCTTAACCCTGACTTTAATACCCTAACCCTGACTTTAATACCCTAACCCTGATTTTAATACCCTAACACTGACTTTAATCCCCTAACCCTGACTTTAATACCTAACCCTGATTTTAATACCCTAACACTGACTTTAATCCCCTAACCCTGACTTTATCCCCTAACCCTGACTTTAATACCCTAACCCTGACTTTAAACCTAACCCTGACTTCAATCCCCTAACCCTGACTTTAATCCCCTAACCCTGATTTTAATACCCTAACCCTGACTTTTAAAAGAATATATATTATTTCTTGCTTTTGCATTTAATGTCATATTATGTAGAACGTTTTTTGTTGTAAACGAATTAAAACTATAATTATATTTATGTATAAATGTGTCAACTGATGGTGGGAGGCGCCTAAGAGAGGGAATGATGAGTAATTAACATATTCAGAGCTACTGATGAGGAATATATTATAATATAACACGTCATATAATTGTAATATAATATAACATGTTTGAGGGGTTTTTTATATCAATACGTTTAAATAAATTTTATAAATTGTATATTTGTAAATCTGTCAGTTTATGAGTATTATTCTATGTATTTCTCTATTGTTTTATTCTATCGCTATGCAACCTGGCACAAGAATTTCCTTCGGGATAAATAAAGTTCTATTCTATTCTATCTTATCTTATCTTATCTTATCTTATATTTAATAAATCCCTGCATGTAGGAACCTGAAAACTCTCTCTCCCTCTACTCTCTCTGCAACTGTCCTCTCCTCACTACCTCCCCCCCAACAATTCTCCCTCTTGTCAGTAGAGGAAGCGTCCTCCACTCTGACTTCTTCTCTCTCCTCATCCTTCGACTCACTCTGTCCACTTATCTCCAGACCAGCACGAGCCTCTCCTCCACCTCCCTGGCTGTCCGAAACTCTGCGGGCTCATAGAACAGAGTTGCGGGCAGCTGAGAGAAAATTGAGAAAATCTGACTCTGCTGATGATCTCTCTCACTACCTCCACCTCCTCTCATGTTTCACCTCTACTGTGTCAGCAGCCAAATCTGCCTTCTATCTTACAAAGATCAACTCTTCCGCCTCCAACCCCAGGAAACTTTTTTCCATGTTCTCCTCCCTCCTCAACCCTCCCTCCCCTCCTCCTCCCTCCTCCCTCTCGGCTGATGACTTTGCCACCTACTTTACAAAGAAGGTGAAGGACATTACCTCCTCTTTCACCCCTGCTTCTTCCCTCACTTCACCCACCCCTACCAGCCTTACCTGCTTTAACCCCCTCTCCTCTGAAGAAGCCAACCATGGCCCACCCCACCTGCCCCCCTTGACCCAATCCCATCCTCTATTCTCCAGAGACATCTTCAGGCGACAATCCTTCCCCTTCCTCACCCCCTAACTAACACCTCCCTCATTCAGGCATGTTTCCGCTGCCTTCAATGACTGCCAGAATCAAGCCACTCCTTAAGAAACCCACCCTGGACACCACCGACGTCCGACACTACAGACCTGTGTCTCTCCTATCATTCCTCTCCAAAACCATAGAACGTGCTGTCTCCACCCAACTATCATCCTATCTCTCAGAGAACAACCGCTCGACCCTCATCAGTCAGGCTTCAAAGTGGCACACTCCAAGGAGAACGGCCCTGCTTGCAGTATCAGAGTCCCTTTGCGACGCCAGAACCTCTTCCCTCTCATTCCGTGCTCATTCCTCCTTGACCTGTCCGCCGCTTTCGACACAGTGAACCACCAGATTCTCCTCTCCACCCTGGCAGAGCTTGGCATCACTGGAACTGCGTTATCCTGGTTCACCTCCTACCTGACAGATCGCACTTATCAGGTCACATGGAATGGCTCCCTGTCCAGACCCTGCACCCTTGACACCGGAGTACCCCAAGGCTCAGTACTGGGACCCCTTCTGTTTTCTTTATACATTAGATCTCTCGGCTCTGTAATCACATCCCACGCTCAACAATCAAGCCCTTACAACGCATCCAGAACGCAGCAGCACGCCTCGTGTTCAACCTACCTAAATTCTCCCATGTAACCCCCCTCTTCCGCAACCTCCACTGGCTCCCGGTAATCGCTCGCATTCGATTCAAGACACTGGTACTGACTTTCATGGCTGTCAACGGAACCGCCCCTACCTACCTCCAAAAATTAGTCCGACCCTACGCCCCAGCCCGAGCACTCCGCTCGGCAACTTCTGCCAAACGACTGGTACCGCCTTCACTAAAAACAGCCAAACATCGCTCTTCCAAGTCCCAACTCTTCACGGTTCTGGCTCCTCAGTGGTGGAATGAGCTCCCGGCTCATGTCAGGACGGCCGAGTCGCTCGCCAGCTTCCGCAAGAGACTCAAGACCCACCTGTTCAGAGTTCACCTGGACTCTACATAACCCCCCTCCTTAACAAGAGACTCAAGACCCACCTGTTCAGAGTTCACCTGGACTCTACATAACCCCCCTCCTTAACAAGAGACTCAAGACCCACCTGTTCAGAGTTCACCTGGACTCTACATAACCCCCCTCCTTAACAAGAGACTCAAGACCCACCTGTTCAGAGTTCACCTGACTCTACATAACCCCCCCCCCCTAGCACTAACCTGCGTGTTTATATGTCTTAACACTTATTAATGGCACTTAGCATTGTTGTTCGTTCTCAGATGTTGTTTCATGCTTAGAATTGCACGCCTGCCCAGCTACTTATGCAGGCAACTTGCAATTAATGAAACTCGTTCCTATTCGTCTCGTAATTATGAATGCTCTAAACCTGCTCTATTCTTATCTTCAGGTACCACAGTGATATATTGCTGCCTCTCCTTCAACAAATGTATTCTTTGTAAGTCGCTTTGGATAAAATGCCCTAAATGTAAATGTAAATGTTATGTCATTGCGCTCAGCCACCGCGAGGGGGAGCAGTAGTCAGTCTATTTCACACATGCGCAGAGCTGACCTGGACAACACAATTTTCCCCCATTGAAATGAATGGGGGGAAAAATTTCAAAACCCACTCATATTCAACCTCTTCCCATTCATTCATACATTCAGGTAGAAACTCCATTCAAACATTAAAACGTTCAGGACACTTGGATGAATTCACACATGATTTCAACATTTTCATAACATTCATACTTTTTACACAATCACAGTTCAAAGTAGATTTTTCAGCTCCTCAGACACTTTAACATGGGTGTGTATTGGCAGGTCAGAGCGGGTGACGTCGGCTGATCCATACTCCGCGAGAAGCGAGAACTTTGTGTTATGTATGTGTCACATTAGTGTGACTGCACCTTCAAGAGGCACGGGAAGTGAAAGTTACCGGCCTCAGAAGTTGGAGGGTTGTTCGTTCAATAAAAGTGTTAACAATTAACGTCATGGTCCGAGCAGTCATTATATACAATAATTGGCGACGACGAATGGGATTATGGATGCCTTGCTATCACCTCTCTCTCCGTTCCTCGCCCTGCTGGCGAACCGCCCGATCCCCGTGGGTTCGCTGGCATGAGTCCCTTTGAAACGTTCATAGTAGCCGCCGGGCTAGCTGATGCTAACGACGGTAGGAGAAGAGCCCTGCTGATACACTCTCTGGGCAACCAGGGACAGCAGATTTTTCAGTCTCTCGGACCTGCTCTTAAATATGACGACTGTGTTACACTGCTCACGGGAACATTTTGCCACACCGCAGAACGTCATGCTGCGGCGGATTGTGTTCGGCAACGTCGGCAACAGACGGGTGTGTCCGTCCACCATTACGTGGCTGATCTGAAGGGACTAGCCAGCCTCTGTAAATTCGGGGTGCTGGAAGATGAACTGATACGGGATCAGCTGGCTGAACACTCTAATAATCCGAAACTCAGGGAGAAGTTGCTGATGATGCCAGATGAGCTAACTTTGGCTAAAGCTGTCGATATCGCTTTCCAGCTCGAGTCAGCAGCGGCCTTAGCATCACAACTAGCACCCTTCCCCAGTTCGTTTCCCTCCAGACCCATGCTACTAGCCCAAACGGTGGCACCACCCACAGAGTCTTCCAGGCCCGCTTCCTTGGAGGACAACCCCGAGGTGAACTTTGCAGCCACACCAGGGTACAGCAGAACGCCAGGCCTGTGGTAATTGTGGCTCATCGTCGCACCCCAGCCGTTGCTCCAAACTGCCCTGCCAGGGGGCAGAGGTGTCAACGCCTGTGGCAGGCAGAACCATTTTGCCCGGGTCTGCGCTCTGCCCTTGCAGCCGACTGCCCGCCTCCACGTTCATCTGGACCGCCCGCGCCGACAACCATCCATTCAGTGGACGCCACCTCCCGGTTCGTTAAGTGGTGCACGGTGGAGCTGGATGGGGTCTGCTTCCAAGTCACTCCTGAAACGTTTCCACGGTCCAGCGTCTTCTTCCGCTCCGGACGCTCACCGCCAATGCTGAGGAGCTGTACGGCTATGGACACTCTAAATAGGAATGGCGGGCACAATCACCTTCGCTGTGGCGTTTACGGGACTAAGGCTCTCCCTTCATTCACCTTGCAAGTGTCCCGCCAGGGGGCCAACCTCATGGGCTTCGATTTGTTTTGTGAAGCTGGGTTTTGCCCTCGGGGACAATGCTGGGGAACGCCATCCTGTCCGTCGCTCGCCATGGCATCTAGCGATGGCCTGCGCTGTTCAGGGGTTGGGCTGCTCACCGCCTTTAACACCAGCCCTCCTCAAGCCAGAGGTGCATCCAGTGATTCAGCCCATACGCCCGCTGCCCCTCGCCCTGCGCACGACGCTGACCTGGTCACTGCTGAGTTACAGAAACTCGCGGACGCAGGCATCATCGAGCGTGTGGATGCTGTCCCCCTGGATTTCAAACTGGTGGTGGTTTAAGAAGAAGGCAGGGGGCCCTGCGTCCGTGCATCGACCTCAGACCGGTGAACAAGGCAGTAATACCAGACAGGTACCCGCTGCCGCACAGTAGAGGAGCTGGCCGCGAGTTTCACGGCTCCTCCGTCTCACAAAGCTCGACCTTCGCCAAGGCTTCCTGCAGGTTCCACTGCACCCCAAAGCCGCAACCTTACAGCTTTCGTGATAACATGTCGGAGTGTTTCGCTACAGCCGCATGCCCTTTGGTCTCAGCTCGGCCCCCAGCTGTTTCCAGAAGATTATGTCCACCATCTTCGCCGGTATCCCAGGCGTGGTCGTCTTCCTGGACGACATAGTGGTCCATGACGCAACACCGGCCATCCATGACGAGCGCCTGGCAAGGGTGCTGGACGTCCTTGCCAGTCACACCCTCACGCTAAATGGGGAAAAGTGCACCTTCACTGTTCCGGTCATCGAGTTCGCGGGGTTCCGCCTGACCGCCGATGGCCTCAGCCCGCTGCACTCCAACGTGGAGGCCGTGCTGCTCCTGCCTGAGCCGTCCTGCCTAGCTCAGCTGTCGTCGTTTCTGGGAATGACGGCTTACTACCTCCGTTTCCTTCCCCAATACTCCACCACCACCTCCCCACTGCGTGAGCTCCTAAAACAGGACGCGGTCTGGGAGTGGACCCCGGCCTGCTCTGCCGCTATTCGCCGGCTCAAGGCACAGCTCACCTCGCCGCCGGTGCTTTCTTTGACCAGCGGCAGGTACAGGTACTAGCAGTCAGGTAACATATAGTACACGCTGTGACGATCTGACAAAGTGAACTGAAAAAGCAGGGTTTAAATACTCAAACTAATCAACACAAAATGAGACAGGTGAACAGAGAAAATGGAGGGAAAAGAACAAAGGCAGGAAGTTGCCCAAAAAAGGACATGGGCGTGACCCCGGGCACATGACTAACACACATGGCTATATAAACAAACAAAGTCCCGAACTGTCAAACTCCAACAGGTAGGGGGAGACAAAAACAACAGTCCAAGCAGGAATCCTGACACCTAACCCTGACTTTAATCCCCTAACCCTGATTGTAATCCCCTAACCCTGACTTTAATACCCTAACCCTGACTTTAATACCTAACCCTGACTTTAATACCCTAACCCTGGCTTTAATCCCCTAACCCTGACTTTAATCCCCTAACCCTGACTTTAATCCACTAACCCTGACTTGAATCCCCTAACACTGACTTTAATCCCTTAACCCTGACTTTAATACCCTAACCCTGACTTTAATACCTAACCCTGATTTTAATACCCTAACACTGACTTTAATCCCCTAACCCTGACTTTAATACCTAACCCTGATTTTAATACCCTAACACTGACTTTAATCCCCTAACCCTGACTTTAATCCCCTAACCCTGACTTTAATACCTAACCCTGACTTTAAACCTAACCCTGACTTCAATCCCCTAACCCTGACTTTAATCCCCTAACCCTGATTTTAATACCCTAACCCTGACTTTTAAAAGAATATATATTATTTCTTGCTTTTGCATTTAATGTCATATTATGTAGAACGTTTTTTGTTGTAAACGAATTAAAACTATAATTATATTTATGTATAAATGTGTCAACTGATGGTGGGAGGCGCCTAAGAGAGGGAATGATGAGTAATTAACATATTCAGAGCTACTGATGAGGAATATATTATAATATAACACGTCATATAATTGTAATATAATATAACATGTTTGAGGGGTTTTTTATATCAATACGTTTAAATAAATTTTATAAATTGTATATTTGTAAATCTGTCAGTTTATGAGTATTATTCTATGTATTTCTCTATTGTTTTATTCTATCGCTATGCAACCTGGCACAAGAATTTCCTTCGGGATAAATAAAGTTCTATTCTATTCTATCTTATCTTATCTTATCTTATCTTATATTTAATAAATCCCTGCATGTAGGAACCTGAAAACTCTCTCTCCCTCTACTCTCTCTGCAACTGTCCTCTCCTCACTACCTCCCCCCCAACAATTCTCCCTCTTGTCAGTAGAGGAAGCGTCCTCCACTCTGACTTCTTCTCTCTCCTCCTCCTTCAACTCACTCTGTCCACTTATCTCCAGACCAGCACGAGCCTCTCCTCCACCTCCCTGGCTGTCCGAAACTCTGTGGGCTCATAGAACAGAGTTGCGAGCAGCTGAGAGAAAATTGAGAAAATCTGACTCTGCTGATGATCTCTCTCACTACCTCCACCTCCTCTCATGTTTCACCTCTACTGTGTCAGCAGCCAAATCTGCCTTCTATCTTACAAAGATCAACTCTTCCGCCTCCAACCCCAGGAAACTTTTTTCCATGTTCTCCTCCCTCCTCAACCCTCCCTCCCCTCCTCCTCCCTCTTCCCTCTCGGCTGATGACTTTGCCACCTACTTTACAAAGAAGGTGAAGACATTACCTCCTCTTTTCACCCTGCTTCTTCCCTCACTTCACCCACCCCTACCAGCCTTACCTGCTTTAACCCCCTCTCCTCTGAAGAAGCCCAACCATGCCACCACCTGCCCCCTTGACCCCATCCCATCCTACTCTTCTCCAAAGACATCTCAGGCGACCATCCTTCCCTTCCTCACCACCCTAACTAACACCTCCCTCATTTCAGGCATGTTTCCGACTGCCTTCAAGACTGCCAGAATCAAGCCACTCCTTAAGAAACCCACCCTGGACACCACCGACGTCCGACACTACAGACCTGTGTCTCTCCTATCATTCCTCTCCAAAACCATAGAACGTGCTGTCTCCACCCAACTATCATCCTATCTCTCAGAGAACAACCTGCTCGACCCTCATCAGTCAGGCTTCAAAGTGGCACACTCCACGGAGACGGCCCTGCTTGCAGTATCAGAGTCCCTTTGCGACGCCAGAACCTCTTCCCTCTCATCCGTGCTCATCCTCCTTGACCTGTCCGCCGCTTTCGACACAGTGAACCACCAGATTCTCCTCTCCACCCTGGCAGAGCTTGGCATCACTGGAACTGCGTTATCCTGGTTCACTTCCTACCTGACAGATCGCACTTATCAGGTCACATGGAATGGCTCCCTGTCCAGACCCTGCACCCTTGACACCGGAGTACCCCAAGGCTCAGTACTGGGACCCCTTCTGTTTTCTTTATACATTCGATCTCTCGGCTCTGTAATCACATCCCACGGCTCAACAATCAAGCCCTTACAACGCATCCAGAACGCAGCAGCACGCCTCGTGTTCAACCTACCTAAATTCTCCCATGTAACCCCCCTCTTCCGCAACCTCCACTGGCTCCCGGTAATCACTCACATTAAATTCAAGACACTGGTACTGACCTTCATGGCTGTCAATGGAACCGCCCCTACCTACCTCCAAACATTTGTCCGACCCTACGCCCCAGCCCGAGCACTCCGCTCGGCAACTTCTGCCAAAAGACTGGTACCGCCTTCACTAAAAACAGCCAAACATCGCTCTTCCAAGTCCCAACTCTTCACGGTTCTGGCTCCTCAGTGGTGGAATGAGCTCCCGGCTCATGTCAGGACGGCCGAGTCGCTCGCCAGCTTCCGTAAGAGACTCGAGACCCACCTGTTCAGAGTTCACCTGGACTCTACATAACCCCCCTCCTTAACAAGAGACTCAAGACCCACCTGTTCAGAGTTCACCTGGACTCTACATAACCCCCCTCCTTAACAAGAGACTCAAGACCCACCTGTTCAGAGTTCACCTGGACTCTACATAACCCCCCTCCTTAACAAGAGACTCAAGACCCACCTGTTCAGAGTTCACCTGGACTCTACATAACCCCCCCCCCTAGCACTAACCTGCGTGTTTATATGTCTTAACACTTATTAATGGCACTTAGCATTGTTGTTCGTTCTCAGATGTTGTATCATGCTTAGAATTGCACGCCTGCCCAGCTACTTATGCAGGCAACTTGGCAATTATGAAACTCGTTCTATTCGTCTCGTAATTATGAATGCTCTAAACCTGCTCTATTCTTATCTTCAGGTACCACAGTGATATATTGCTGCCTCTCCTTCAACAAATGTATTCTTTGTAAGTCGCTTTGGATAAAATGCCCTAAATGTAAATGTAAATGTTATGTCATTGCGCTCAGCCACCGCGAGGGGGAGCAGTAGTCAGTCTATTTCACACATGCGCAGAGCTGACCTGGACACACAATTTTCCCCCCATTGAAATGAATGGGGGGAAAATTTCAAAACCACTCATATTCAACCTCTTCCCATTCATTCATACATTCAGGTAGAAACTCCATTCAAACATTAAAACGTTCAGGACACTTGGATGAATTCACACATGATTTCAACATTTTCATAACATTCATACTTTTTACACAATCACAGTTCAAAGTAGATTTTTCAGCTCCTCAGACACTTTAACATGGGTGTGTATTGGGCAGGTCAGAGCGGGTGACGTCGGCTGATCCATACTCCGCGAGAAGCGAGAACTTTGTGTTATGTATGTGTCACATTAGTGTGACTGCACCTTCAAGAGGCACGGGAAGTGAAGTTACCGGCCTCAGAAGTTGGAGGGTTGTTCGTTCAATAAAGTGTTAACAATAACGTCATGGTCCGAGCAGTCATTATATACATAATTGGCGACGACGATGGGATTATGGATGCCTTGCTATCACCTCTCTCTCCGTTCCTCGCCCTGCCTGGCGAACCGCCGATCCCGTGGGTTCGCTGGCATGAGTCCTTTGAAACGTTCATAGTAGCCGCCGGGCTAGCTGATGCTAACGACGGTAGGAGAAGAGCCCTGCTGATACACTCTCTGGGCAACCAGGGACAGCAGATTTTTCAGTCTCTCGGACCTGCTCTTAAATATGACGACTGTGTTACACTGCTCACGGGACATTTTGCCACACCGCAGAACGTCATGCTGCGGCGGATTGTGTTTCGGCAACGTCGGCAACAGACGGGTGTGTCCGTCCACCATTACGTGGCTGATCTGAAGGGACTAGCCAGCCTCTGTAAATTCGGGGTGCTGGAAGATGAACTGATACGGGATCAGCTGGCTGAACACTCTAATAATCCGAAACTCAGGGAGAAGTTGCTGATGATGCCAGATGAGCTAACTTTGGCTAAAGCTGTCGATATCGCTTTCCAGCTCGAGTCAGCAGCGGCCTTAGCATCACAACTAGCACCCTTCCCCAGTTCGTTTCCCTCCAGACCCATGCTACTAGCCCAAACGGTGGCACCACCCACAGAGTCTTCCAGGCCCGCTTCCTTGGAGGACAACCCCGAGGTGAACTTTGCAGCACACCAGGGTACAGCAGAACGCCAGGCCTGTGGTAATTGTGGCTCATCGTCGCACCCCAGCCGTGCTCCAAACTGCCCTGCCAGGGGGCAGAGGTGTCAACGCTGTGGCAGGCAGAACCATTTTGCCCGGGTCTGCCGCTCTGCTCCTGCAGCCGACTGCCCGCCTCCACGTTCATCTGGACCGCCCGCGCCGACAACCATCCATTCAGTGGACGCCACCTCCCGTTCGTTTAAGTGGTGCACGGTGGAGCTGGATGGGGTCTGCTTCCAAGTCACTCCTGAACGTTTCCACGGTCCAGCGTCTCTTCCCGCTCCGGACGCTCACCGCCAATGCTGAGGAGCTGTACGGCTATGGACACTCTAAAATAGGAATGGCGGGCACAATCACCTTCGCTGTGCGTTACGGGACTAAGGCTCTCCCTTCATTCACCTTGCAAGTGTCCCGCCAGGGGGCCAACCTCATGGGCTTCGATTTGTTTTGTGAGCTGGGTTTTGCCCTCGTGGACAATGCTGGGGACGCCATCCTGTCCGTCGGCTCGCCATGGCATCAGCGATGGCCTGCGCTGTTCAGGGGGTTGGGCTGCCTCACCGCCTTTAACCACCAGCCCCTCCTCAAGCCAGAGGTGCATCCAGTGATTCAGCCCATACGCCGCCTGCCCCTCGCCCTGCGCAACGACGCTGACCTGGTCACTGCTGAGTTACAGAAACTCGCGGACGCAGGCATCATCGAGCGTGTGGATGCTTCCCCCTGGATTTCAAACCTGGTGGTGGTTAAGAAGAAGGCAGGGGGCCTGCGTCCGTGCATCGACCTCAGACCGGTGAACAAGGCAGTAATACCAGACAGGTACCCGCTGCCCACAGTAGAGGAGCTGGCCGCGCAGTT
Organism: Coryphaenoides rupestris; assembly: GCA_002895965.2. Lineage (NCBI taxonomy): Eukaryota > Metazoa > Chordata > Actinopteri > Gadiformes > Macrouridae > Coryphaenoides > Coryphaenoides rupestris. The sequence goes on along the minus strand of PIJE02001509.1, from coordinate 94,922 downwards.
TCACGGCTCCTCCGTCTTCACAAAGCTCGACCTTCGCCAAGGCTACCTGCAGGTTCCACTGCACCCCAACAGCCGCAACCTTACAGCTTTCGTGATACATGTCGGAGTGTTTCGCTACACCCGCATGCCCTTTGGTCTCAGCTCGGCCCCCAGCTGTTTCCAGAAGATTATGTCCACCATCTTCGCCGGTATCCCAGGCGTGGTCGTCTTCCTGGATGACATAGTGGTCCATGGCGCAACACCAGCCATCCATGACGAGCGCCTGGCAAGGGTGCTGGACGTCCTTGCCAGTCACACCCTCACGCTAAATGGGGAAAAGTGCACCTTCACTGTTCCGGTCATCGAGTTCGCGGGGTTCCGCCTGACCGCCGATGGCCTCAGCCCGCTGCACTCCAACGTGGAGGCCGTGCTGCTCCTGCCTGAGCCGTCCTGCCTAGCTCAGCTGTCGTCGTTTCTGGGAATGACGGCTTACTACCTCCGTTTCCTTCCCCAATACTCCACCACCACCTCCCCACTGTGTGAGCTCCTAAAACAGGACGCGGTCTGGGAGTGGACCCCGGCCTGCTCTGCCGCTATTCGCCGGCTCAAGGCACAGCTCACCTCGCCGCCGGTGCTTGCTTTCTTTGACCTGGCGAGCCCCACGTTCGTGACCTGCGATGCGTCCAATACAGCGATCGGGCAGTGCTGTCCCAGATCCAGGGGGGCGTGGAGCGCCCGGTGGCGTTCGCCTCTCTGTCCCTCAACTCGGCCGAACAGAAATACTTGGTGGGGGAGCGGGAGGCTCTGGCCTGCGTCTGGGCGTGCGAGCGGTGGCACATGTACGTGTACGGGCGACACTTTACATTGCAAACCGACCACCAGGCTCTCACGGCCCTGCTAGCTACATCGGGGTCGGGACACAGACCACTGAGGATCTACCGCTGGTCAGAGCGGCTCCAACCGTATGACTTCACCACACTGTTTACGCCCGGCAGGGAGAATGTGGTGGCTGATCTGCTCTCCCGCGCCACGGGCCCGGACGCAATGGAGTCAGAGTTTGTACTCTTGTTCCACAGCCCGCTCCATGCCGCAGTCTCTCTGGAGGACCTCCAGCTCGCTTCGGAGGAGGACCCCATGCTCTCCCGGGTCCGCACCTACATCCGGGAGGGATGGCCTGCGAAAGTCCCGGAGGAGCTGGCGCCTTTTCATCGGGTCAGGGACGAGCTGACCTGATGGAACGGTGTCTGCGTGGCCCGGGGACTCCGCACCTTCATCCCCAGTGACCTCAGGGGGGCGCATTTTTACTATGGCGTATGAGGGCCACCTGGGCATTGTAAAGGTGAAGCAGCGTTGCAGGGACTTGGTGTAGTGGCCGGGCATAGATCGAGATATAGAGACGATGGTGAAGGAGTGCACGGCCTGTCTGGTCAGCGGAAAGACGGGCCCGCCGGCCCCACCGCCCCTGCAGCCCTTGCAGTGGCCACCTGCGCCTTGGGACCACATCCAGCTGGATATCTGTGGGGAGCTCCACGGCATCCCGCACCACCAGCGCTTCCTCCTGGTAGCGTATGACCTTCACTCCAAGTGGCCTGAGGTGGTCGCCACGGGGTCTGTGACAGCTCGGGTGGTCATGGATTTCCTCTCCTCCCTGTTTGCTCGGTGGGGCACTCCCAACGCCATCACCACGGATAATGGCCCGCAGTTTGTCTCGGCTGAGTTCGGCCTGTTCGTGGAGGAGAGGGGGATTAAACATATTCGCACTGCCTTCTACCACCCGTAAGCAAATGGGGGGGTCGAGAGATTGAACCAATCACTGAAAAACGGGGTCAGAGCACACCTGACGGACGGTCTTCCGTTCCCAGCCGCGTTGCTCCGCACCCTGCTTCACTACCGGGCGACGCCACACTCAACCACCAGCAGCTCCCCAGCCCTCCTGATGATCGGTCATGAGCTACAGCTGCCTTTGGATAGGCTACGGGCCCCGGCAGCCGTCACCCCAGCAGCAGCACCCTGCCAGAGCGCCAGGGTCACAGAAGCTCAACGCCGGATGAAGCAGCGGTTCGACAAGAGACGAAGGGTGAGAGAGTCGGGGACTGGGTCAGGATTCGATGGCCCAACAGGGACCACAAGTTGCTCTTCTTAGGTGGCACGGTAAGGGGCACGGTGGCACAGTGCTTGCACTGCTGCCTCACAGCAAGAAGGTCCTGGGATTGATTCCCGCCTGGGGCGCTATTGACTGTGGGGTTCCCAGGTGGGTGATCTCCCAGGTGGGTGATCTCCCGGCCTTTCTGTGTGGAGTTTGCATGTTCTCCCCGTGCTCCACGGGGTCTCCTTACGGAGTAAAAGAACCCCAATTAAAAACATGTGAAGATCGCCTCTCCTGTCCACATCCCTGACCAAGCTGTGGACATAAAACCTGGAGCTGTTGGTCCCCGGGCGCCGTCAAATGGCTGCCCACTGCTCCTGGCTGCCCCTGGAGGGGCAGCAGGATGGGTCAACTGCAGAGGACACATTTCCACGGGCCACCCTCCCTGCATGCACGTGTGTGTGTGTTTGGCGGCCGCCACTTCTCGCTGTGTGCGTTGTGTGACCACTATGTGTGGATTAATAAAGATCTTTTTCTTATCTTCTTCTTCTGGTCTGCGCCCATGAAGGTCACCGCTCAGCTGGGGCCAGCCACCTTTCGTCTGGCCGATGGATCAAGGTGGCACGCAAGCTGGCTTCGGATGGTGGCTCTGCCCACCATCGTGGACCCAGGGCCTGAGATGGACTCGGGGTCTACGTGTGGGGACTTCACCTTTCTCGATGACCAACAGTAGGGACAGCCGGGCTCCCTCCTGAGCCGGTGGAGCCCGAGGTTCACCCAGAAGCTCGTCCAGGCCGGGTCCGGGTCAGACCAAGGTACTTGAGAGACTATTTCACGAACTTGTACTTGTGACTCTCAGGAGTAATGTTTACAGTAAGGTTCAGAGCATAAGCCTGTTGCGTGGCAGAATACTCCACATGGCTATGCTGGTGACTGGCAGTCTACCCAATTCATCCAGAGTAGAAATTAAAGTGGTAGTGTGTTCACTGTGTTATTCCAGCTCCTTTGGGGGGGGGGGCGGGGTAAATGTTATGTATGTGTCACGTTAGTGTGACTGCACCTTTAAGAGGCACGGGAAGTGGAGTTACCGGCCTCGGAAGTTGGAGGGTTGTTCGTTCAATAAAGTGTTGTGGTCTGAGCAGTCATTATATACATCACTTTGTTCTCGCACCTAGGGCCCCGCCCACAAAATGACGTCATTTTGTTCTCGCAGCCCTAGGTCAGGAGTTCTCGCAGCTTGTTCTCGACACATGGAGCAGCCTTTAGAGTGTAGAGCAGACGAAAAAAATATATATTTTTTTTAAAACTGCCATCCCGCACACAATAGAAGAAGAGAAGAAGATCTTTATTAGTCCACACATGTAATGGTCATTACACAACACACAGTGGGAAGTGGTGGCCGCCAAACACACACGCGCATGCAGGGGGCAGCCATCTCGACGGCGCCCAGGGACCAACGCTCCAGGTTGTATGTCCACATCTTGGTCAGGGATGTGGACAGGAGAGGAGATCTTCACATGTTTTTATTTGGGGTTCTTTTACTCCGTAAGGAGACCCCACGGAGCATGGGGAGAACATGCAAACTCCACACAGAAAGGCCGGGAGATCACCCACCTGGGAGAGATCACCCACCTGGGGGAGATCACCCACCTGGGCACCCCACAGTTAACAGCGCCCCAGGCGGGAATCGATCCCAGGACCTTCTTGCTGTGAGGCAGCAGTGCAAGCAATGCGGCACCGTGCCCCAATATTAATTAAATATTAACTCCACATACGTAATTTACACATCAAAACGTAGGTACACTTGTGACGGTCACATATATGTAACTATGGAAACAAACAGACTTATACTTTTGGATTTATGAGCCTCGGAGTGACAGGAGGCCCCACCAAAACCGTCCGTATTTTCAGCTTGAAGCTGGCTGAAATAAGGACGTCTGGTTCTGCAGTCTGCGCCATTTTTAAACTACCATCCCGCCCACAATATTAACTCCACATACGTAATCGATACATAAACTTGTGACGGTCACATATATGTAACTATGGAAACAAACGGACGTATACTTTTGGATTTATGAGCGTCGGAGTCCAGCCACTCTGTTTCAAGCAGAATTGAACGTTCTACAACATTCTCAAGCCACGCCCCCTCGCCACACCCCCCCTTATCCACACAGACAGAAGGGGCGTGGCTATGGTGGTGACGCCATAGGCACGCCCCCAAACACACGTGTGTGTCTGTGTGTGTTTGGATATGTGTGTGTCTGTGTGTGTTTGGTGCCCACAATATTAACTCCACATATGATTTATGAGCCTCGGAGTGACACGAGTCCCCACCTAATTAGCTTATTAAATTACACCACAACAATGACTAAGCAGTTTTTGTCCCCGCTGACTACACTTCCCATCATGCACCTCCGGCGGTGTGACTACACTTCCCATCATGCACCTCCGGCGGTGTGACTACACTTCCCATCATGCACCACACGGCGATCTGACTACACTTCCCATCATGCACCACACGGCGATCTGACTACACTTCCCATCATGCACCACACGGCGGTCTGACTACACTTCCCATCATGCACCGGGCGTCTTCAACAGTGGTGGTAGCAGCTTATTAAATTACACCACAACAATGACTAAGCAGTCTTTCCCCATTGAAATGAATGGGGGGAAAGTTTCCAACACACTCATATTCAACCTCTTCCCATTCATTCATACATTCAGGTGTGAAGGGAGTGAGAAGCCCCCTCGCCACACACAGACACACGTGTGTGTCTGTGTGTGTGTGTGTGTGTGTGTGTTTGGATATGTGTGTGTGTGTGTGTTTGGATATGTGTCTGTGTGTGTGTGAGAAGGGGTGTGGCCGTAATTTCATATAACACACAATCTATTTTTTTGTCTGTATACTGTGTGTGTGTGTGTGTTTGAGTACAGGCCTATGTATTTTATGTTGTGTTTATGCTGTGTGTGTGCTTTGTGTATGTAATTGTTGATTTAAGATCAAGACCTAGTAATGACCTTGCTAATACAAAAGTACAGTTTTATTTTTAGGTATTGTTAGTGTGCTAATGAAACATTACTTCAAAGTACATACGTGTATCTCTCTACTCCTCTCCTACATATCTGTGTGTGTGTGTGTGTGTGTGTGTGTGTGTTATTGCTTGCTTATATGGCAGCAGGCACCCTCAAAATTTCCCATTTTTCCGTTCCGTTTTTTCAGCTACCTTTAAGCTTTCAAACTCGTGGACCCCTGCTGCAGCAGAAGCATTGCAGGGGCGCCATTTTGAATCATGTCCACTCTTACCTCGTCATCCATGCTTTCAGCTACAAAGCTCATCCAACAGTAAGGAACCAAGCCAAATAATGCTGCCACTAATGTAGTGTCCAAGTGTGTGGGCTTAAAATAATAGTCTCTTCATATACACCAGCAATTCATTTTAGGGTCAGCCTTTCAATAAAATATATTTAACTCATTCATACTTTCAGCTACAAACCTCATTCAAACATTTACATTTTCTACATCTTTCATACATTCCCATTCATACTTTGACAAAATATTCAAAACAAGTGATTCAGATTTCCAATTCTTCATAGTCCTTCAGCTCCACATTCAAGCCAGCAATTCAGTCTAGCGTCAGCCTTTCAATAACATATTCAACTTATTCCTACTTTCAACTACAAACCTCATTCAAACATTTACATTTTCTACATCTTTCATACATTCCCATTCATACTTTTTTTAAATATTCAAAGCAGGTGATTCAGATTTCCAATTCTTCATAGTCCTTCAGCTCCACATTCAAGACAGCAATTCAGTCTAGCGTCAGCCAGAATGTTCAAAATGTTTCCAAACCCACTCATATTCAACCTCTTCCCATTCATTCATACATTCAGGTAGAAACTCTATTCAAACAGTAAAACGTTCAGGACACTTGGATGAATTCACACATGATTTTAAAATTGTCATAACATTCATACTTTTTACACAATCACAGTTCAAACTTAATTGATTTTTCAGCTCCTCAGACACTTTATCATGGGTGTGTATTGCGACGTCACCGCTAGAGTGGAGAGCAGAAGCGTTCCAGTGGCTCCAAATAGCAACACACAGCATTCACACCGTGATTTCTTAATTTCTTCATTTTCTAGTTAGGGTGCCTTTGCAATGCAAAGCACACTATTACTCTCCATCATACTTATCTTCTTTTTTATTTATTCTTCCGCCGTTTTTTCGGCGCGGAACTAGTCTCACTAGTCTCCCAGCACACACGCAAAAAATACATCAAAACGTGCGCCTTGACCGGGAATCGAGTGCTACCATTTTGTTTGTACATACCATTATTACTTTCCGAAATATTCAACATTTAACAGCATTTTTGCCCCATTGAAATGAATGGGGGTGAGTGTTCAAAATGTGTCCAAAACCACTCATATTCAACCTCTTCCCATTCATTCATACATTCAGGTAGAAACTCCATTCAAACATTAAAACGTTCAGGAAACTTGGATGAATTCACACATGATTTCACAATTTTCATAACATTCATACTTTTGACACAATTACAGTTCAGACTTAATTGATTTTTCAGCTCCTCAGACAGTTTAACATGGGTGTGTATTGCGCCGGGTTAGAGCGGGTGACGTCACGTTAGAGCGTGGAGCAGACGAAAAAAAAAAAAAAAAATCTATTTTTTAAAACTGCCATCCCCGCCCACAATATTTACTCCACATACGTAATCTATACATCAAAATGTAGCCACACTCGTGACGGTCACATATATGTAACTATGGAAACAAACAGACTTATACTTTTGGATTTATGAGCCTAGAAGTAACATCATTGCAGACTCCAAAGCCCGTATTTTCACGCAGTTTCAAGCTGTCACCCTCCTGCGACAGAAGGTTTCCACCACTGATCACGCCATTTTAAAACTGCCATCCCGCCCACAATATTAACTCCACATACGTAATCTATACATCAAAATGTAGGTACACTCGTGACGGTCACATATATGTAACTATGGAAACAAAGGGACTTATACTTTTTGATTTATGAGCCTCGAAATGACAGGTGCCCCTACCCAATCAGCTCATCAAATTACATGACAACAATCGCTAAGCAGTTAGTGTGCTAATGAAACATTACTTCAAAGTACATACGTGTATCTCTCTACTCCTCTCCTACACATCTTTGTGTGTGTGTGTGTGTGTGTGTGTGTTATTGCTTGCTTAGTAGGCACCCTCAAAATTTCCCTGGAATTTTTCTAGTTATTGTTATTATTACTATTATTATTATTATCATTATTATCATCATCATCATCATCATCATTATTATTATCATTATCATTATCATTATTATTATTATTATTATCTTTATCACCAGATGTGTCATAGTGTTAGAAGCACTGCGGAAGAGAGAGCAGCTCACAGAACACCAAGACCACCAGCTCTACTTTAACACCAAGACCACCAGCTCTACTTTAACACCAAGACCACCAGCTCTACTTTAACACCAAGACCACCAGCTCTACTTTAACACCAAGACCACCAGCTCTACTTTAACACCAAGACCATCAGCTCTACTTTAACACCAAGACCACCAGCTCTACTTTAACACCAAGACCATCAGCTCTACTTTAACACCAAGACCATCAGCTCTACAATAACACCAAGACCATCAGCTCTACCTTAACACCAAGACCACCAGCTCAACCTTAACACCAAGACCATCAGCTCTACATTAGCACCAAGACCATCAGCTCTACATTAACACCAAGACCATCAGCTCTACATTCAACACCAAGACCACCAGCTCAACCTTAACACCAAAAGCACCATCAGCTCTACTTTAACAACCAAGGACCATCAGCTTCTACAATTAACACCAAAGACCATCAGCTCTACCTTAACACCAAAGAACCATCAGCTCTACCTTAACAACCAAGGTAGGCTTCTTCTTCTCTGCTCGTTAACTCCATCATGTCCAATCATATCTACCTGGATATAGATGACCCATATCGTCCCTCCTGGTGTGTTGGATGGTGTGGACTCCCCTTGTGTGATTTGACATGCATCATGGTGTCCTTCTCTGCTGTCTGTCTGGGATCATGTGGCCCTCCTGCTGTGTGATTGACATGTGTCCCCCCTGACTGTGTGGATTGACATGTGTCCTCCCTGCTGTGTGATTGACATGTGTCCTCCCTGCTGTGTGATTGACATGCATCATGTACCGACATGTCAATGTACCGACATGTCAATGTATCATCACGTCAATGTATCGACATGTCAATGTACCGACATGTCAATGTATCATCATGTCAATGTATCGACATGTCAATGTATCGACACGTCAATGTATCGACATGTCAATGTATCGACACGTCAATGTATCGACACGTCAATGTATCGACATGTCAATGTATCGACACGTCAATGTACCGACACGTCAATGTATCGACATGTCAATGTACCGACATGTCAATGTACCGACATGTCAATGTACCGACATGTCAATGTACCGACATGTCAATGTATCGACATGTCAATGTATCGACATGTCAATGTACCGACATGTCAATGTACCGACATGTCAATGTATCGACATGTCAATGTACCGACATGTCCAATGTACCACATGTCAATGTAT
>PIJE02001509.1:0-84358 GCA_002895965.2 Coryphaenoides rupestris | reverse complement strand
ATGTATCGACACGTCAATGTACCGACATGTCAATGTACCGACATGTCAATGTACCGACATGTCAATGTATCATCAATGTCAATGTATACTGACATGTCAATGTATCATCATGTCAATGTATCGACATGTCAATGTACCGACATGTCAATGTACCGACATGTCAATGTCGACATGTCAATGTATCATCATGTCAATGTACCGACATGTCAATGTATCATCATGTCAATGTATCATCATGTCAATGTATCATCATGTCAATGTATCGACATGTCAATGTATCGACATGTCAATGTACCGACATGTCAATGTATCATCACGTCAATGTACCGACATGTCAATGTACCGACATGTCAATGTATCGACATGTCAATGTACCGACATGTCAATGTATCGACATGTCAATGTATCGACATGTCAATGTATCGACATGTCAATGTATCATCACTGTCCATAATGTATCGACATGTCAATGTACCGACATGTCAATGTATCATCACGTCAATGTATCGACATGTCAATGTACCGACATGTCAATGTATCATCATGTCAATGTATCGACATGTCAATGTACCGACATGTCAATGTACCGACATGTCAATGTACCGACATGTCAATGTATCATCACGTCAATGTATCGACATGTCAATGTACCGACATGTCAATGTATCATCACGTCAATGGGTATCGACATGTCAATTTACCGACATGTCAAGGGGACATCGTTATCGACACGTCCGATCATGTATCGGACCATGTCCAACTGTATCGACACGTCATGTATGCGGACAGCGTGCAATGCTACCAGACATGTCATGTCATGCGACACGTAATGACCGACACGTGCAATCGTAGTCGACATGTCAATGTACCGGACACGTCAATGTACCGACACGTCAATGTATCGACATGTCAATGTACCGACACGTCAATGTACCGACACGTCAATGTACCGACACGTCAATGTACGACACGTCAATGTACCGACATGTCAATGTACCGACACGTCAATGTACCGACATGTCAATGTACCGACATGTCAATGTATCGACATGTCAATGTACCGACATGTCAATGTACGACATGACAATGTATCGACATGTCAATGTACGCGACATGTCAAGTACCGACATGTCAATGTATCGACATGTCAATGTATCGACATGTCAATGTACCGACATGACAATGTACGACATGTCAATGTATCGACATGTCAATGTACCGACATGACAATGTATCAACATGTCAATGTACCAACATGTCAATGTATCAACATGTCAATGTACAACATGTCAATGTATCAAACATGTCAATGTACCAACATGTCAATGTACCAACATGTCAATGTACCAAACATGTCAATGTATCAGTTGTGTGTGTTGTTCAATCTTTGCCACGGGGGTCGTGGGGTCATGTGGGCGACGGATCTTATTCCTGTTTCACTTCCACCGTGCGGTTCACATGACGGCTCCAGCAGCCACAAGTGCACCGAAACAACAGATTTAGACGAGTTTTGGAGCCGATAAGCGGAACGTGTTCTACGGGGTCAACTGGTGCCGTTGTGTCCATTTTACAACCTGGGTGTTATTAGTTTTTTTAGTCTTTGCAACATCCTAATAATAAGAGACATCATCTTTGAGCCCAGCTCTGCAGACTTGGTAATGACTTGGTCTCTTGTTATGGCTTGGGAAGGATTTTATGGGGATATTTCAGGAAAACCCTAACCCTAACCCTAACCCGAACCTGGAAAAGTACCTGAAATATATTTTATTAGCTTTTGTCAGAGTTGAGGTGAATTCACTTTGAATTAGTTAGTGGTGGTGGTGATGAATGATTGCAGCTACTGTGTCAGTTCCTTTATTCAGAGAATAGAGATGGTATGTCTAGTATGTGTATCAAATGGGAAATGTTCAAAAATGCTCAATGGAGCATGGAGTCTGTCCCCTCAGCAGATGGGCTGAGAGCAGAACCCACGACCAGCACCGGGCTGTACTGACCGTCACCACCAACACCACCATCCCCTCCTCCTGCTCGTCCTCCTCCACCCCACCACCACCACCATGTCTGCCAGGAGCCCCACCCTGGGCCAGCCAGCTCCAGCCTGCAGGCCACAGACACAGCCGGGATGCCCCCCTCCTCCAGCCCAGCGGCCCCGCGGCCCGGCCCCGCGGCCCACTGCAAGCTGTGCCTTAGTGAGCACCCCTCGGCAGACACCCACCGCCTGCGACTGCGGCTGTGTCTTCTGCACCGCCGTATGTACAAACGCACCTCATCGCCACCCCGGCACCTCTACCATACCATCAAACATACTCTGCTAGCATATTCTGCCCAAGTGTACCTTAACTTACTCTAGCGTAAGGTAAGGTACACTTAAGGTACACACACCTTAAAGGACCACCAGGTGTGAGCGTGATTAAAAAACGCTGTCATCTCCAGTTTTTGAGATGACAGCGGTTGTGGGAGTGGGAGTGTCCACCTAGAAGTATGGTGGATAGATCAGCCTACAAGTTGCTACAGTCCACTGGGTAGGCTGGTAGGCTGATCTATCCACCATACGTCTAGGTGGAGACTCCCACTTGTGATGTCAAAAACCGGAGATGACAGACTTTTGAAACCGCTTGGAATGGCTAATCACCCTCACACCCGGTGGTATAATATGTCTCCTTCAACTCTTCTCTACTTTATTCTCCCCATCTCTACCATGGGGAGCGTCACACTGGCAACTCATGGTCAAGCCTTCTCAACAACTAACTTCCTACCTCGACTACTATCCCCTCAACCCTCCACCTGTCAGACCACTCAAACACTCCTTCACTGACACCAAACTGTAAATGTCTTCCTACTTTTTAACTAATATTCTACTCTCATCCTGTATCATACTCTACTGTACTCTATTCTGCCATATTCTACTGTAACCCTACAGTCTCTGCAGACGTTGCCCTGAACTTACAATATGCTTTGTTTTGTTCACCTGACATATTGGTAGTTTGTTATCATGTGATAACATCCCGACCACAATGCTGACCGTCCTGTTCTGAGTAAAGCGGCCAAAACCAGTGGAGCATCACAGGCATGCAGGAAGTGAGACTTTCATCAGCCGCTTCCTGTTGTTTGTGAAGCTGAGTAATGCAAGAGTTAAAATGATTTACAAGCAGAGCACTTGTTGCCTTTTTGTGGGTTTGTTGTTGTCGATGATTGGAGGAAAACCCGTGTGTTGGGTATGACTGCAGCACGAGACATATTTAGTTTAAGTCTGCTGACATGGCAAATTCCACATTGAAATTTGTTGAAGTTCCTGAAAACCGTCCATTCTTTGGCAACATTGGCACAAGTTCCTGCAGCAGACAGTAAATCATATTTCACAACTGATCACTAGATGTCCCACACACACACATGCACGCGCACGCACACACGCACGCACACGCACACACACACAAATACATACATTAGGGGTTGCACGACTTCTGATTTTTTCAAGTCGACTTTTCTATCAATAAAGTCGACGTAACGTCGACGCGTCGTTGATGACGTCATCACATACACACGCACGCAAAAAAACAGACAGAATGGGCTGTCAAAAAAAAAAAAGCCCAGCTTTCCACTGTGCAAACAGCCGCTCGAAATTGCTTAATTCAGGGGTGCCCACACTTTTTCAGCTTGTGAGCTACTTTTAAAATGACCAAGATGATCTACCTACACTAAAAATGATCAATATATCCCGAGTATACTTCATATAAAGAGGGGGGGGGGGCTCCGTTCATTCGCGTTCTGATGGGGGAGGGGGGGGGGGGGGATGGATATCGCTGGATATTGGTGGGGACATGTCCCCAGCGTCCCCACTAAATTCTGTTATCATTCATCCGATGAATGATAATGAATGATAACATCTAAATTTTTTTTAATGGCATGCGATCTACCCGGACTTCCTTTGCGATCGACGTATTGGGCACCCCTGGCGCCGATTTAAATGCGCCAAGTCTTTTCTTCAAGTGTGAAATCACGTGGTCAACGACGCGTCGACGTCTCCCGGTAGGCGTCGACTTGTGGTAGTGACGTCGACGCGTCGATTAGTCGACTTTTCTGTGCAAGCCCTAACCATACTAACATACATACATACACATACATACATACATACATACATACACATACATACACGCGGGGCCCAGCGTCTGCAGCAGTACGCGGGGCCCAGCGTCTGCAGCAGAGGGAGGCGGGGCCCAGCGTCTGCAGCAGAGGGAGGCGGGGCCCAGCGTCTGCAGCAGAGGGAGGCGGGGCCCCGGTCACCTGTCAGGAGACAGGAGTGCTGCTGGACTCTGAGGCAAGTAAGGGGGCGTGGCCTGTAGGTGTGTGTGTTTCTGACTCAGAGTCAAGTCAGTGTTTTCCACTGGAACGCTGGAATTCCAAAGACTGGATTTTTTGTTGTGTGTGGGAGTGGCCAAACGTTTTCTTTGTAATCTAGTTCCTCGGGGGTGAAACGTGGTTTCCACAAGGAGGGAAGTCCCCAGGAGATTCACTTGCAGAACTATTTACAACATGAAATGTTGTGACATCCGCATTCCTCCGATACAAACAGGATGTTGCAGAGTGTCTACTGTTTATTAACTGTGCTGCTATCCAACCGGAGACGCCTTCTCAGCAAATACCTAAATAATAATAATGTCTTTTCTTTACCCCTGGTGGAAGCAATATTTAACAAGTGTATTTAACATTTGGCCCTCTGAAAGTCTTCAATGTGCCATAACTCAGCAGGATGGTCTACAGTGGGTCTCACCTCAGTCAAGACACACATGTGTCATAAGTCATTAAGTCACGACCCAATAATAATGCATGTATTTATTGCAACTGCAACAATTTGGGGCTCAATGAATGAAAAAGTAAGCCATTGAAACATGAAGTAACATTGAAACATTAGTTAATTCATGGACTTCTTTTTAACAATGAAGGCTTTTTTACTCTTGAGACCCACTCAAAGTGCCCTCCCGAGCCACCAGTTGAGAACCACTGGGCTAGTGGGGCAGGGTAGTCTAGTGGTGGTTCAGGTATATGACTCCCACTGATCCATAACCCCTGCCTGCTCCCTGATGACTTGATCTATCTCATCTGTCGGTACAGTACACTGGGTAGGCTGGTAGACTGATCTAGTCAGCATCTAAGTGGACGTTCCCACTTGTGATGTCACTAGACTGTAGTCACATGGCTAATCACACTCACACCTGGTGGCATAATAAGTCCTCTTTAATTGTATAAATATATTAGCAAATTATGTCAAACTTAGTGTGACAAATCTGTCTATGAGCAACATGGTGATTTCATCAAAGCTATCAAACTAATCTTCCCAGATATTCGAAAATAAATAAATTTGATTAAAGCAGTGAAAGTCCATCTCATCCTGTTTATCCGTGTCTTTTATTTTGAAACTGCAGGGTGACATCTTCCTGCGGCACTATGACACGGGGCCGTGCAGGAACAAGCTCGGCCACTCCAGGGCCTCCGTCATGTGGAACAGAACACAGGTGAGACCCGTCTCCCAGCAACGAGGACCACCAGCTCGTCCTAGTTACCTGAACGGCTGCCTGGCAACAGAGCACAGCCTCATGTCGTATATTATTGTTATATTATTGTTCACGGGGACGGTGCTTCGGTGATGCACCCAAATCACTGAGATCTGCAAGTTTAAAGGACTCCTATTCTACCACCAGGTGTGAGCCTGATTAGCCATCCAAGCGGTTTCAAAAACCGGTTGGAATGGCCCCACCTGACATCACAAGTGGGAGTGTCCACCTAGAAGTATAGTGGATAGATCAGCCTACCAGTTGCTACAGTCCCCTGGGTAGGCTGATCTATCCAGCATACTTCTAGGAGGACACTCCCACTTGTGATGTCAGGTGGGGCCATGCCAACCGCTTTTGAAACCGCTTGGAATGGCTAATCACGCTCACACCTTTTAAAGAAGGTTGATCTAATCTACTACATCTACACAGGACTTGGAAGTCAGGACTTATAAATGAACTTTAACATTTAAAAGTGTTCAGTGTGAATCTTTTCGACTATTTTTCTAATTTGGACAGAGCGACTCTCTCGTGTCCTACCACACAAAACGTTCTACTTGTTAAAGTGAACCCAGTCTCGGTGCTTTGTGAGGACGTCAGCTGTTTACTTGACTACTATCCTCATCGCCGTTACTTTTCACCCCAGTGTTTACAAGACCTCAACTGGTTTTAGCCAGCTACTTGGTCACGCCCTCAGCAAACAGGACCTATAAAGTGTTTGTAATCCGTTTGTCTCAAATTCCTACTCTGCTCCATGTAAGCTGGGTCCAGAATACTCGATTAGCGAACACCTCTCTGAGATGCATTGTACAAATCTGTGTGTTTATGAACGGACTGACCCATTTCCATCGCTATGATGTAGGATAATATGACGATTCCACAAGCATGCGCCGATCCAATAATCTGCAGCAAAAGCTTAAGAACAGAGGTTCTTAGTGCCAGCCTGCATGTTTACGTCTATATTTTATATCACTTTGTGTCACGTTGTATATACAGTCTGTCTATGACAGCTTTAAAAAAATAAATTCATCGCTTATGCATATCAGCAGCGGGCCCTCACATACGAGGTCCCGGCCTTCTCATACGAGGTCCCGGCCTTCGCATACGAGGTCCCCGGCCCTCGCATACGAGGTCCCGGCCCTCGCATACGCGGTCCCCGGCCCTCCGCATACGGGGTACCCGGCCCTTCGCATACGGGGTCCCCGGCCCTCGCATACGGGGTCCCCGGCACCCAGGTTGGGAACCCTAACCTGCGCTAACGACGTCCCTTCACATTGGTGTTTTCGTCTAATTTGTTGCAGGTGGTGGGCATCCTGGTGGGCGTGACGTCTCCCCTCCTGCTGTTAGTGTCTTCCTGCATCCTCTGCTGAGTCTGTAAGCCCTGCCGGCGTCGCAAGGTGTGGATTTGGTGTATTTAGTGCCTCACTCTACAGTGTCTGGTATCTGGTCACCTTTTGTTTTGCCTTTCATTCGATGTTCGTATCTTATGCAAAATGTTGAAAATGTTGTTCCTAAAACATGTAAAACTGTCATAGTTGTGATAAGGCGCGCCTGCGTGTGTGCATGTGTTCTATACTCATCTGGCGTGTTTCAGACCAAAGGCTCTAATGGATTATCATGTGTGATTACTGTGTGTGTGTGTGTGTGTGTGTGTGTGTGTGTGTGTGTGTGTGTGTGTGTGTGTGTGTGTGTGTGTGTGTGTGTGTGTGTGTGTGTGTGTGTGTGTGTGTGTGTGTGTGTGTGTGTGTGTGTGTGTGTCTGTTATGGATAATGTATGTTCTGTGTCCTGTTATTGTTTCTATCGGTTATGTTTGATTTTCTTTGTCGGTCAGATTTTGTAAACCATCATTGAAATAAACAATTAACATGCATTTACTTTGTGTGTGTTGTCACTATGCATACTTGCATTGTTTTATCTCTCCTCTCAACACTACATGACTACATCAATGCTTTATCTCTCCTCTCAACACTACAACATGACTACATCAATGCTTTATCTCTCCTCTCAACACTACATGACTACATCAATGCTTTATCTCTCCTCTCAACACTACATGACTACATCAA
Source organism: Coryphaenoides rupestris (assembly GCA_002895965.2). NCBI lineage: Eukaryota > Metazoa > Chordata > Actinopteri > Gadiformes > Macrouridae > Coryphaenoides > Coryphaenoides rupestris. The sequence continues at coordinate 76,745 of PIJE02001509.1, read as the reverse complement.
TGCTTTATCTCTCCTCTCAACACTACTACATGACTACATCAATGCTTTATCTCCTCTTTATATGAAATGTCCTATAAATGCTGCAGGGTTGAGAACAGAAAGTGCTTTAGCGACCCCCTGTGGCTGCGGACAGGATTGCAGTTTTGTTCAGTCGTGGACGAGAAGAGTTTCACATGCAAGCGACTAGGAGCACTTTAAGAGTAATTAAAAAGTTTACTTGAAACAACCGATGTATTGCTTTAGTATTGCTTAAATGTCTTATCTGGGGGTGTCGTTGTAGAAAAGTGATGTTTTCAAAGCAAAAAGAAAAGGGTTCTATTGAAGTACTGCAGTGTGTTAAAGGTTAAAGGTTAACGCTAAATGTTGTGCATTGCAGACAAGACATCCACGATTATAACTTATTATAATAAGTTGTTTCTGCAGGTATTTCTGTGCTTTAAGCAATACAATCAGGAGGAGCTGACGACATAATGTTGTATATTATACAGAGATATATATTATATACATTATATTGTTGCTAAATGGTGCACCGCAGTCCGCTCTGAACATATGAGATGTATGGAGATAAATCAGTCCAATAGTCATCGTTGAAAAACTAAAATGTGAAAGTTTGTATCTTGAACTTTGAACTTATATTCTGAAAAGTTTTTTCAATTTAAATATAATTTTGATTCAATTGTGTAATTCTTTTGAATGAATTATTTATTTTCATTTTTCACTTTCATATATATTTTGATATTTGAAGTCTTCAGTTGCAGATTTTATGTTTTCAGATTCAGATCTTATTTTTTTCTGTAGCAAATCTTAATTTTTTGGTTTCAATTACAAAACCAGTTTCCCTGTTTAGGTACTGCTGGGACGCAGAATGGAGGACTGGTTGAGATTCTATGTCTGTTACTGGCATTAATTCTGTGGAACTGGTACACACACACACACACACACACAGAGACAGACAAACAGACATAAATTCTAATGTAAATATACTGCAGCCTGAGGGTCTGCAAAACTGTGTACAGCTTTGAGTATCATTGTCTATTTACATTTATGCTGTGTACCCAATGTCAATCAATCAGGTCGTCCACAGACGGGCCTCCCATCTTTGTCTCCAGTCATCCCGGTCCTCCATACACATGGCGATCTCTCCAGTAGTTTCCACGTCCGCATCCTTCTTCAATATATCCACGAATGTTTTTGTGGAACCACCCTGTGACCTGCTTCCTGCGCCTCGCGGTGTCTGTGACTGTGACCAGTCAGCCTCATTCTCCTCGCTGTTATCTTCCCACTCACCCTTGACCTCCCTTCGTACAGATCTGCGATACTAACGTGCACGTTCCGACTGACGTTTAGTGCTGCACGCAACATTCTGGTGTAGCACCTGTCCAGAGACTTCTGCAGGGCGTTCTTTAGGGTCCAGCATTCACTGCCACATAGGAGAACGGCCTCTACGGTCGCGTCAAAGAAGTGGAGCTTGGTTTCGCGGGGGAGGTTAGATTTCCACACGCTGGTCATGCCGTTCAGAGCCTTCCATGCGAGCACTTTCCTCACTTTTATGTCCTGCTCTGTCGAGTTGACCCATGAGCCCAGGTATTTGAAGTCCTTAAGAGCATTAAATGAGAGGTGAACCTTGACCGGGTCTCTGTTTCCCCGTCAGGTGCGGATCCTTTTGGCTTCCAGACGCTGCAGCGCCCCTGGAACCAGTGCACGCCCATGGAGGCGGCCAGGACTCAACTCCACACCGCCTTCGAGTTCTTCACCAAGCTGGGCATGAGTGGCATAAACACGTGATGTCTGCCCGTCACATGACATGTCACATGACATGTCCTCCTGAGTGACACACATCTCATCATTTATCACTTATTTTTATGTTTTATATATGTATTCTTTTTTTTTATATTTGTATTCTATGTTACTACTCTAATGTTCAATGTTAGGCAACTAACTGCTCCTCCTAGCTAAGTGTGGAGGTGTCCCTGAGCAAGACACCACCTAACCCTACCTGCTCCTCCTAGCTAAGTGTGGAGGTGTCCCTGAGCAAGACACCATCTAACCCTACCTGCTCCTCCTAGCTAAGTGTGGAGGTGTCCCTGAGCAAGACACCACCTAACCCTACCTGCTCCTCCTAGCTAAGTGTGGAGGTGTCCCTGAGCAAGACACCTAACCCTACCTGCTCCTCCTAGCCAAGTGTGGAGGTGTCCCTGAGCAAGACACCACCTAACCCTACCTGCTCCTCCTAGCTAAGTGTGGAGGTGTCCCTGAGCAAGACACCACCTAACCCTACCTGCTCCTCCTAGCTAAGTGTGGAGGTGTCCCTGAGCAAGACACCACCTAACCCTACCTGCTCCTCCTAGCTAAGTGTGGAGGTGTCCCTGATCAAGACACCACCTAACCCTGCCTGCTCCTCCTAGCTAAGTGTGGAGGTGTCCCTGAGCAAGACACCACCTAACCCTACCTGCTCCTCCTAGCTAAGTGTGGAGGTGTCCCTGAGCAAGACACCACCTAACCCTGCCTGCTCCTTCTAGCTAAGTATGGAGGTGTCCCTGAGCAAGACACCACCTAACCCTACCTGCTCCTCCTAGCTAAGTGTGGAGGTGTCCCTGAGCAAGACACCACCTAACCCTGCCTGCTCCTCCTAGCTAAGTATGGAGGTGTCCACACCACCTAACCTTACCACCCCGATCGAACCAGCAACCTTCCTGTTGCCAGACAACCGCTCTTACCTCCTGAGCGCCTAGAATTAGCATTTATTAAAAGATAAACATGGTATTAATCATTCTGTGTTTTAACATTCTCCAAGATGCCATGAGTGTCATCGGGTTCCTGAAACATTACGGACTGGACGGCCACTTCAAGCTGAACATCGAGCCCAACCACACAACGCTAGTGGGCCACTCCTACGACCACAACATCGTCATGGCCTCTGCGTATGTTGACTTTTAGCTAACCTAACGTCCACGCTAAACATCATACCTGTTAGTTGGACGGTTGGTTGCCGATTGAGCCAGTCGACAAACGCAACACAACAGTGTTTCGTAAGTGGCTTTCAAACTCGCCATAAATAAATAAATAAAACAATAAAAGTTGTTTGCCTCGAATAAACCAGCTGAACAAACTGTTTGAACATGCTAAAGTGTCATGATAATTTGCACTGTCTATATTTGTCGATATAAATTTTACGTATTGTCATATTTGAGTATGTTGGAACAAGCCAAAAAGCCAAAGTGCCACAGGTCTTGCCGTTTAAAAACTGAACCCTATTTCTCTTCCCCCTCTGCTTCAACGTGGGTCAGGTTTGGCATGCTGGGCTCGGTGGACTCCAACACCGGCAGCCCAGACCTGGGTTGGGACACAGACCAGTTCCCCATGGACACCCGGAACACCACTCTGGTCATGAAGGTGAGACCAGGAGTTGGTTACAAAATGAAAGTAACTGAGAGCAGTGGGGTTGCGATGAGGTCCCAGTGCAGTCACTCCTTCTCATTACTGACCCCTTTGGCCGGTGAGTGAACGGCAGCCTGCTGGATCTTGTGCATTCAAACCACTGGAGTGTGAGCTCTGTGGCTTGAGAGACAATAACAATCAGAATCTAATGTTCATTATAATCATAAACAATTGCAAGTTATGAAAGAACAGACATTTTTGCCATTACCTGCGCTTAGACGTCACTTCCTTTCTTATTCCCGGCAAAACCAACCTGGTTCCAATAGAATAGAAATCAGCCCACAGCTTGTTCTACGCAACAGAGAGAGTCAGGGAAGGTCAAATTTGTTTCGTTAAATTACATCATGTTCATATACTGGCATTTAAAGAGAAATAAAGCATTGAGTAATATAACTTCCTTATAGACCCTTTTCACAACGGTGTCATGGTAGGACAAACAGTTTTCACCCATAACACAAGCCAACTCTGTTCTGTCCTTGTATGTACGGGTAGCAGACTAAACCAGAGCAGATAACACGCTAATAATAACCTGATGATCTGTCCTCTATGGCGGCCCTCCAATGCAGGCGGTGTCCACGGACCTGGAGGACTTGTTCACATCGGCGCCATGGAAGCCTTCGCCAGGAGCCTCCGGAACGCTGTGTGCCTCATCGAGGAAGGCCTCCTCCCTGGCATGGTGAAGGTACGAGTGGCGTGGTGAAGGTACGAGTGACGTGGTGAAGATACGAGTGGCGCCGTGAAAGTACGAGTGACGCGGTGAAGGTACGAGTGGCGCCGTGAAGGTACGAGTGGCGCCGTGCAGGTACGAGTGGCGCCGTGAAGGTACGATTGGCGCCGTGAAGGTACGAGTGCTGTGGTGAAGGTACGAGTGGCGCGGTGAAGGTACGAGTGGCGCGATGAAAGTACGAGTGGCGCGGTGAAAGTACGAGTGGCGTGGTGAAGTTACGAGTGGCGTGGTGAAAGTACGAGTGGCGTGGTGAAGTTACGAGTGGCGTGGTGAAAGTATGAGTGGCGTGGTGAAAGTACGAGTGGCGTGGTGAAAGTATGAGTGGCGTGGTGAAAGTACGAGTGGCGTGGTGAAGGTACGAGTGGCGTGGTGACGAAATTATGAGATAAAAGGTGTTTTAATGTAATGCAATAGGGTCCATGGGGAGTGGGAAAAGAATGTATCCAGAGTTGACTTCTAATTCCTGATTCTGAATTCCATTGTCCTTTAAGTGCTTTTGTCCTCCGCATATCAGGCAAACGTGCTCACTCCAACAGGAGCGGTATGCGAGCTTCGGCGGGGGCATCGGCCTGAAGGTGGAGGAGGGTAGCGCCACTTTGGAGGACATGGAGGTAAGACAGAGGCACCCAAAGGTGCTCTGCTCACACACAGTAAACCCAGCTGGAGAACACTTGTCTACACTGTTTAACGTTCGAGAACTAATGCTACCTCTGGTTCTCCTTTGCCTCCTCCCCAGGCCTTCATCAAACTGATATAATAATAATAATATATTTCCTTGTGAGCCCACTGCATTCACTCGTTAGCGCCTCTCTGTATGTCTTGTCACTCCAGTTGTTCTCGGTCAGTTCCTAGTCTGTTTTGTGGTTTTCGTTAGTTCTCACATTTCTCTCAGTTTCCTGTTCAGTGTTTCAAACACATACGTAAAGTCATAAACCTGAATGAATCCATCTTGTGCCAGCAAAAAAATAAACCACCGGGAAAAAAAAGTATGGACTACCGGAATTAGTTAGTCCTAAAGTTAAAGTACTTACCAATATTAAAACATATATAGAGTGGGGGAAGAGAGGAGAGTTAACAAGACTAAGTCACAGTACTAAGGTACTACTATGAGTAGGATGTGAGAGGAGAGTTAACAAGACTAAGTCACAGTACTAAGGTACTACTATGAGTAGGATGTGAGGAGAGTTAACAAGACTAAGTCACAGTACTAAGGTACTACTATGAGTAGGATGTGAGGAGAGTTAACAAGACTAAGTCACAGTACTAAGGTACTACTATGAGCAGGATGTGAGAGGAGAGTTAACAAGACTAAGTCACAGTACTAAGGTACTACTATGAGCAGGATGTGAGAGGAGAGTTAACAAGACTAAGTCACAGTACTAAGGTACTACTATGAGCAGGATGTGAGAGGAGAGTTAACAAGACTAAGTCACAGTACTAAGGTACTACTATGAGTAGGATGTGAGAGGAGAGTTAACAAGACTAAGTCACAGTACTAAGGTACTACTATGAGTAGGATGTGAGGAGAGTTAACAAGACTAAGTCACAGTACTAAGGTACTACTATGAGTAGGATGTGAGGAGAGTTAACAAGACTAAGTCACAGTACTAAGGTACTACTATGAGTAGGATGTGAGGAGAGTTAACAAGACTAAGTCACAGTACTAAGGTACTACTATGAGTAGGATGTGAGGAGAGTTAACAAGACTAAGTCACAGTACTAAGGTACTACTATGAGTAGGATGTGAGGAGAGTTAACAAGACTAAGTCACAGTACTAAGGTACTACTATGAGTAGGATGTGAGGAGAGTTAACAAGACTAAGTCACAGTACTAAGGTACTACTATGAGTAGGAATGTGAGGAGAGTTAACAAGACTAAGTCACAGTACTAAGGTACTACTATGAGTTAGGATGTGAGGAGAGTTAACAAGACTAAGTCACAGTACTAAGGTACTACTATGAGTAGGATATGAGGAGTTAACAAGACTAAGTCACAGTACTAAGGTACTACTATGAGTAGGATATGAGGAGCTTACAAGACTAAGTCACAGTACCTAAGGGTACTACTTATTGAGTAGGATATTGAGGAGTTACAAGACTAAAGTCACAGTACTAAGGTACTACTATCGAGTAGGATATGACGTGAGTTAACAAGACTAAAGTCACAGTTACTAAGGTACTACTATGAGTAGGATAAGAGGAGTTACAAAGACTAAAGTCACAAGTACTAAGGTACTTACTATTGAGGTAAGGCTATGAGGAGTGTAACAAGACTAAGTCACAGTACTAAGACGGTACTACCTAATGAGCCATGGATGTGAGAGGAGAGTTAACAAGACTAAGTCACAGTACTAAGGTACTACTATGAGCAGGATGTGAGAGGAGAGTTAACAAGACTAAGTCACAGTACTAGGTACTACTATGAGTAGGATGTGAGGAGAGTTACAAGACTAAGTCACAGTACTAAGGTACTACTATGAGTAGGATGTGAGGAGAGTTTAACAAGGACTAAGTCACAGTACTAAGGTACTACTATGAGTAGGATGTGAGGAGAGTTAACAAGACTAAGTCCACAGTACTAAGGTACTACTATGAGTAGGATGTGAGGAGAGTTAACAAGACTAAGTCACAGTACTAAGGTACTACTATGAGTAGGATGTGAGGAGAGTTAACAAGGACTAAGTCACAGTACTAAAGGTACTACTATGAGTAGGGATGTGAGGAGAGTTAACAAGACTAAGTCACAGTACTAAGGTACTACTATGAGTAGGATGTGAGGAGAGTTAACAAGACTAAGTCACAGTACTAAGGTACTACTATGAGTAGGATGTGAGGAGAGTTAACAAGACTAAGTCACAGTACTAAGGTACTACTATGAGTAGGATATGAGGAGTTAACAAGACTAAGTCACAGTACTAAGGTACTACTATGAGTAGGATGTGAGAGGAGAGTTAACAAGACTAAGTCACAGTACTAAGGTACTACTATGAGTAGGATGTGAGGAGAGTTAACAAGACTAAGTCACAGTACTAAGGTACTACTATGAGTAGGATATGAGGAGTTAACAAGACTAAGTCACAGTACTAAGGTACTACTATGAGTAATGTACCTTTGTGTTAATAATCTTAGGTTGTTGTATGATATTAGTGTTTGTTTCAAATGCGTTTCATGTGTATATAATATGTGTCTGTATATAAATATAAATATATAAATATAACTAAATATAAATATAAATATAAATATAAATATATATATATGTATATAAATACACACCCTGCTCTCTGCGTTCCTCTGAAACGTGAAGGACGTCACATCATACTACTGGCCGGCCGTGCCTGCTGTCCAATCAGCGGCTGGGGGTTGTCCCTGCTGCCAGGAACGCCGTCCAATCAGAGGATAGCGTGAGCTCTGCTCACCAACGCGTCGTCTGTGATTGGTCGGTTGGGGGGAACGCGGGGGAGGCGGGACATAGAAGGCGTCCCTAATTAGCATAATGTATTCACAGGTTAACTTTATATTATAATTTTCTCTCTTTGCGCCTGCAGGACCGCACGGTGCTGCTTCTTCTTACTGCTGGATTCATAGGCATTTTTTACATTTATTCAGCAATCTTGCCGTTGCATTTAATACATTTTATTTTAATTAAAATTAATTGAGTAACTTTGTAATCTATTTAGGAGGCAACATGTGGACGTTCCTGGGCGTCGCCAGCTTTACTTACCTTTATAATAATCTTTATAAGTGTTCTACCAGCTTTACTTACCTTTATAATCATCTTTCTAAGTGTTCTCCCAGAGAGCTGGCGGTGCCTGCAGCTCTGTGCCTCCTGCTGGGGCTCATAGTGCTCTATTACACCTCCACATATTATTATTATCACTATTATAACACTAATACTAATACTAACAATACTAACACTACTAACAATACTAGTAACAGAAGCAGCTGGCTGCACCTCATCAGACACCTGATCCACAAACCAGAAGAGCCCTCATCTAAATTACAGGTAAGACACTTTATATACTTATTACATTTATAACATGTATTACATCTAAACTACAGGTAAGACACTTTATATACTTATTACATTTATAACATGTATTACATGTATTACATCTAAACAGGTAAGACACTTTATATACTGTATTACATTTACATGTTGCTAATGAACCATCTCCATGACAACTCCACTTGGCAAAGCAAACACGTGATTATTGATCTGCTACCTGTTCTCTATCGATGTACATGAATGGTTTGAAACCAATACAGCAATATTGTCCATAATGACCCTGATCATATTTATTAACACCTGGTTACTGTCCCCACAGTATGTAGGGATGAGTATAATGATCCTGATCATATTTATTAACACCTGGTTACTGTCCCCACAGTATGTAGGATGAGTATAATGATCCTGATCATATTTATTAACACCTGGTTACTGTCCCCACAGTATGTAGGGATGAGTATAATGATCCTGATCATATTTATTAACAGCTGGTTACTGTCCCCACAGTATGTAGGATGAGTATAATGACCCTGATCATATTTATTAACACTTGGTTACTGTCCCCACAGTATGTAGGGATGAGTATAATGATCCTGATCATATTTATTAACACCTGGTTACTGTCCCCACAGTATGTAGGATGAGTATAATGATCCTGATCATATTTATTAAACAGCTGGTTACTGTCCCCACAGTATGTTAGGGATGAGTATAATGATCCTGATCATATTTATTAACAGCTGGTTACTGTCCCCACAGTATTAGGATGAGTATAATGATTCCTGATCATATTTATTAACAGCTGGTTACTGTCCCCACAGTATGTAGGGATGAGTATAATGATCCTGATCATATTTATTAACAGCTGGTTACTGTCCCCACAGTATGTAGGATGAGTATAATGATCCTGATCATATTTATTAACAGCTGGTTACTGTCCCCACAGTATGTAGGATGAGTATAATGATCCTGATCATATTTATTAACAGCTGGTTACTGTCCCCACAGTATGTAGGGATGAGTATAATGATCCTGATCATATTTATTAACAGCTGGTTACCGTCCCCACAGTATGTAGGGATGAGTATAATGATCCTGATCATATTTATTAACAGCTGGTTACTGTCCCCACAGTATGTAGGGATGAGTATAATGATCCTGATCATATTTATTGACACTTGGTTACTGTCCCCACAGTATGTAGGATGAGTATAATGATCCTGATCATATTTATTAACACTTGGTTACTGTCCCCACAGTATGTAGGATGAGTATAATGATCCTGATCATATTTATTAACACCTGGTTACTGTCCCCACAGTATGTAGGATGAGTATAATGATCCTGATCATATTTATTAACACCTGGTTACTGTCCTAACCCTAACCCCACAGTAGGAGGCAGGCCAACTAAAAACAATATTAAGATGTTCCTTATGAAGCCAATGGGCCTCATTTATAATGAAAGACTGTTCCGCATTATCCTCAGCACCTTGCTCTCCGTGTCTCAGGTCCTGTTTGGGCGCCAATGTAGCGAAGTCTATGTTGCCACAAATCCACAGTGGCTTGATCTGGTTGTGGACCGGGAAGCCACCGTGGCTTGATCTGGTTGTGGACCGGGAAGCCACCGTTGCTTGATCTGGTTCTGGACCGGGAAGCCACCGTGGCTTGATCTGGTTGTGGACCGGGAAGGAGAGTCTTCCGCGTCCCGCGTTTCACCCGCCCCCTCGCATATCACAATAATATAAGAATAAATCGTAGAAATAAACTAATATACATTTGTGTACGCATGTTTATGTAATGAAAGAACACACATACCGGTAATCAGTTTATTATTGATTATTGATTATACCAAATGTCGGCTCTGTAGTTCAGACATCTCTTCACAGGCGGGAAAGTGCGCGAAATTCGGATGGTCAATGAAAATTCCTCTGTGAACAAGACGAGTTTACGTTGAGATGCGTTTGTGTGCATAGAGATCGGACAGTTTGACCTCTGACCTGCAACATGCAGGTGATTAAGATGTGATCTCCTGAAGGAAGGCCAGCAGAGAACATCCCTGAGTTGACTGCAGTCAGCACTTGTATCACAAGCTGTCCTCCAACAATACTGGAGCTCAATAACAAAGCTCTCCCAGCTTCCCGCAGCTCAGCGGATCTCAGTGTGATCTGTAAATCGTCATCAACGCGTTCACTTCATCCTAAAAGACTCCAGACGTCCTCTGACTGAGAGACCTGTTCCCTCCTGGATCAGATGGGTTGGCTGCAGGCTGCAGCTCCTTCGAGGGAGCGCCCTCTATCGGTAGACCAGTACAGTTACAAGTGGACTCTTAAGCTTCCAACGCCTGAGAAACCAACAAGTTATTGATATTTGGAAATTGACTCGCGGGCCGCACTGGATGAGGACGCGGACCTCATGCTGCCCCCGGGCCGCCAGTTTCCCATCCCTGGTATCTAGGTATACCTTATAGATAAGGTATCTATATATATGTGTCTATATAAAAAAAAATCATATATATTGACAAAAATATAATCTATATAGCCTAGATATATTAAAATATATAAAATATATATATATTCTTATATATATTCTTAAATATAAGTATATTATGATGATCATTATAATTATCATTATCATTATAATTATCATCATCATAGGTTATAGGCTTTTATTAGTGTACAACTGCTGGCTTGTGTTAATCAATTAACACTTGAGTCATAATATTACTTGAATATGCTTTTCCTTTTTATCCATTTCCTTTCAAATATAACCATGTTTGGTTCCACTCACAAATCACACAGAGTCGGCGTAAACGAAGAGTAGTGACTCACAAGACCGCTTGGGACCCGGACAGCAGTGGGGCCTCTGGGGATCAGGAGGACCCCGACCTGGTGATCGTGGGGGCCGGTGTCCTGGGCTCCGCCATGGCGACCGTGCTGGCCCGGGACGGCCGGAAGGTGACGGTGATCGAGAGGGACCTCCAGGAGCCCGACCGCATCGTAGGGGAGCTGCTTCAGCCCGGCGGCTTCAAAGTTCTGCAAGAGCTGGGCCTGGAAGGTCAGTCCTATAGGGGGGCCGGGGGGGGGGGTCTCAACGGTCCTCTTAAGGGAGGACTTCATACATTTTATATAAATAAAATTAACTATTATTATTATTATTATTATTACTAGCTGTGGTGATCTCCCAGCTTAAATAAAATATCAAAGAACCTTTAAGGCCTCACTTCGGTGTAAAATGAGAGCAGGTCCAGCATTAATAATGAACAGGTGCCATGAAACCAAATCGTAACCCCAGTGTCCTCCTCCTCCTCCTCCTCCTCCTCCTTGCTGCTTGTGTAGCTTCTGTGGAAGGTCTGGACGCCCACGTGGTGAAGGGCTATGTGATCCACGACCTGGACAGCAGCACAGAGGTGGAGCTCCCGTACCCCAAGCTGGAGCAGCAGGTCCAGTGTGGACGGGCCTTCCACCACGGCCGCTTCATCATGGGGCTCCGCAACGTGGCCCGGGCCGAGCCCAAGTGAGCAGAGACACGCTTATGACATCACAACTCACTGGATAACATGTACACTGACATCACAACAACTCACTGACAACATGTACACTGATGACATCACAACAACTCACTGACAACATGTACACTGATGACATCACAACAACTCACTGACAACATGTACACTGATGACATCACAACAACTCACTGACAACATGTACATTGACATCACAACAACTTCACAACACTACGACTTCACTGAGACAACCATGTACACTGATGACATCACAACAACTCACTGGACAACATGTACACTGATGACATCACAAGACAACTCACGTGACCAACATGTACTACTGATGACATCACACTCCACTGAGCAACATGTACACTGATGACATCACAACAACTCACTGACAACATGTACACTGATGACATCACAACAACTCACTGACAACATGTACCACTGATGACATCACAACAACTCACTGGACAACATGTACATGTGACATCACCAACAACTCACTGACAACATGTACACTGATGACATCACCCAACAACTCACTGGACAACATGTACCCACTGTGACATCACAACAAACTCATGGACAACATTTACAACTGATGACATCACAAACAACTCACTGACAACAATGTACACTGGATGACATCACAACAACTCACTGACAACATGTACACTGATGACATCACAACAACTCACTGACAACATGTACACTGATGACATCACAACAACTCACTGACAACATGTACACTGATGACATCACAACAACTCACTGACAACATGTACACTGATGACATCACAACAACTCACTGACAACATGTACACTGATGACATCACAACAACTCACTGACAACATGTACACTGATGACATCACAACAACTCACTGACAACATGTACACTGATGACATCACAACAACTCACTGACAACATGTACACTGATGACATCACAACAACTCACTGACAACATGTACACTGATGACATCACAACAACTCACTGACAACATGTACACTGATGACATCACAACAACTCACTGACAACATGTACACTGATGACATCACAACAACTCACTGACAACATGTACACTGATGACATCACAACAACTCACTGACAACATGTACACTGATGACATCACAACAACTCACTGACAACATGTACACTGATGACATCACAACAACTCACTGGACAACATGTACACTGATGACATCACAACAACTCACTGACAACATGTACACTGATGACATCACAACAACTCACTGACAACATGTACACTGATGACATCACAACAACTCACTGACAACATGTACACTGATGACATCACAACAACTCACTGACAACATGTACACTGATGACATCACAACAACTCACTGACAACATGTACACTGATGACATCACAACAACTCACTGACAACATGTACACTGATGACATCACAACAACTCCACTGAACCAGCCTCTATGTACACTGATGACATCGACAACAAACTCACTGACAACATGTTACATCTGATGAACATCACACAACTTCACTCACTGAGTGACCAATCGTACGGCACATGATGACAATCACAAACAACTCACTGGACCATACAGTGTAACACTGATGGACATCACAACAACTCACCTGACAAACATTGTTACCACTGATGACGATACACAACAACTCACTGACAACATGTGACACTGATGACATCACAGACCAACGTCTCACTGACAACAGGTACACGGTGGATGACATCACAACAACTCACTGACAACATTGTACAACTGATGGACATCACAAACAATCACTGGACAACCATGCACACTGATGACATCACAACAACTCACTGGACAACATGTACACTGATGACATCACAACAACTCACTGACAACATGTACACTGATGACATCACAACAACTCACTGGACAACATGTACACTGATGACATCACAACAACTCACTGACAACATGTACACTGATGGTATCAAATATGGATGTTTAGGTTCACACCGTTTGAAACGTGATGAACTATTGTTATAACGGCATGATAACCGCTCCCTCCCTTCCCAGTGTCACCTTCATCGAGGGCACAGTGACCAGTCTGGAGGAGGACGAGGGCGGCTGTGTGACGGGCGTGCGCTACAAGGACAAGCAAACCGGAGACATTATGGTGAGGAGCCAGTTCTTCTACTCGTGACATCACAAGTGGGGAGCGCCCACCTAGATGAATATTGCTGGCTGGATCAGTTTACCAGTACAGTACAGTCCACTGGGTTGGCCGCTCGTCTGATCTAGTCAGCATACATCTAAAGTGGACACTACCACTTGTGATGTCACTACATCACAATAACAATTTTAGTCACATGACAATTATGAAACGGCTTGTATTGGCTCATCACGTTCACACCTGGTGGTATAACAGGGCCCCTTTAACACAAATGATGTATGCTTGGCTTCCAGGAAGTGCACGCTGGGCTGACGGTGGTGGCTGATGGGTGCTTCTCAAAGTTCAGAAAAGGCCTCATGTCCGGGAAGGCTCAGACGTCGTCGCATTTTGTCGGCTGCATCATGAAGGTATGGGGCTCTTTAACTCTGCACACCAGCTCAATTAGTGTCCTGCGGAGAGACCACTAGGCCCACTTTAATTGGACCGTGTTATGAATCCCATGCACCCACTGTGCACACAGCTATTAATAAACCCCCATCATTAAAATGATCACCGGTTACATTTTGACACACTGAATAATGTTCCATACACTTTATTGGACTGTTGGAATAAGATACAAACTGTTTATGATCATTTGAGGTTTATTACTCTGGCGTAGACCACCAAAATACAAAGTAAAGTACATTTGTTAAGTACATTTGTCAAAAGAGAGACAGCAATATATCTCTGTGGTACATAATGATTAGAATAGAACATTTTTCAAGCATTCATAATTTGAAGGTCAATACAACAAGTTTCATAATTGCTTGGTTGCCTACATAATAGCTGGGATAAGAACATATAATATGATATACATACAGTATAACATATAATATGATATACATACAGTATAACATATCATAATATCTGAGATAAGAACATATAATATGATATATATACAGTATAACATATCATAATAGCTGAGATAAGAACATATAATATGATATACATACAGTATAACATATAATATGATATACATACAGTATAACATATCATAATATCTGAGATAAGAACATATAATATGATATATATACAGTATAACATATAATATGATATATATACAGTATAACATATCATAATAGCTGAGATAAGAACATATAATATGATATATATACAGTATAACATATAATATGATATATATACAGTATAACATATAATATAATATATATACAATATAACATATCATAATAGCTGAGATAAGAACATATAATATGATATATATACAGTATAACATATCATATGATATATATACAGTATAACATATCATAATAGCTGAGATAAGAACATATAATATGATATATATACAGTATAACATATAATATGATATATATACAGTATAACATATAATATGATCATATATAACAGGTATAACATATTAATATGATATATATACAATATAACATATCATCAAGAGCTGAGATAAGAACAGTATAAT
Organism: Coryphaenoides rupestris; assembly: GCA_002895965.2. Lineage (NCBI taxonomy): Eukaryota > Metazoa > Chordata > Actinopteri > Gadiformes > Macrouridae > Coryphaenoides > Coryphaenoides rupestris. Next base: position 61,446 of record PIJE02001509.1, on the reverse strand, counting down.
ATGATATATATATACGTATAACATATCATACTGATATATATACAGTTACATATGAATCATGATATATATATACAGTAGAACATATCATAATAGCTGAGATAAGAACATACAATAATGATATATATACAGTATAAACATATAATATGATATATATAGCAGTATAATATATCATAAGTACGCTGCAGATAAGAACTATGTAATACTGATATATATACAGTATGAACATATCATAATAGCTGAGATAAGAACAGCATAATATAATATATATAACAGTATACACACATATATATATACAGTATAACATATAATATGATATATATACAGGTAGAACATATAATATGATATATATACAGTATAACAGTATAATATGATATATATATTATGACAGTATAGAACATAGTCATATGATAGTATATACAGTATAAACATATAATATGATATAACTCTACAGTAGTAACATATCATATGATATACTATAGCAGGTAATGAACATATAATATGATCATATATATCAGTAATAGACATAATAATATGGATACATATATATACAGTAATGGACATATCGATCATGATATATAATACAGTATAGACCATGATAATATGATATTAATACAGTATAACATACATATGATAATATACCAGTATAGACATATAATATTGATTAATTATATACAGTATAATATATCATAATAGCTTGAGATAAGAACATATAATATAATATAGTATACAGTCATACATCATAAGTATGGAATATATATACAGGTATATAACATATAATTATGATTATCATATACAGGTAATAAACATATAATATGAATATATATATATACAGGTATAAACATATCATATGATATATATACCAGTATAACATATCATAATAGCTGGAGATAAGAACATATAATATGATATATATACAGTATAACATATAATATGATATATATACAGTATAACATATAATATGATATATATACAGTATAACATATAATATGATATATATACAGTATAACATATAATATGATATATATACAGTATAACATATCATAATAGCTGAGATAAGAACATATAATATGATATATATACAGTATAACATATAATATGATATATATACAGTATAACATATAATATGATATATATACAGTATAACATATAATATGATATATATACAGTATAACATATAATATGATATATATACAGTATAACATATCATAATAGCTGAGATAATAACATATAATATGATATATATACAGTATAACATATAATATGATATATATACAGTATAACATATAATATAATATATATACAGTATAACATATAATATGATATATATACAGTATAACATATAATATGATATATATACAGTATAACATATAATATGATATATATACAGTATAACATATAATATGATATATATACAGTATAACATATAATATGATATATATACAGTATAACATATAATATGATATATATACAGTATAACATATAATATGATATATATACAGTATAACATATAATATAATATATATACAGTATAACATATCATAATAGCTGAGATAAGAACATATAATATGATATATATACAGTATAACATATAATATGATATATATACAGTATAACATATCATAATAGCTGGGATAAGAACATATAATATGATATATATACAGTATAACATATAATATGATATATATACAGTATAACATATCATAATAGCTGAGATAAGAACATATAATATGATATATATACAGTATAACATATAATATGATATATATACAGTATACATATGATATATATACAGTATAACATATAATATGATATATATACAGTATAACATATCATAATAGCTGAGATAAGAACATATAATATGATATATATACAGTATAACATATAATATGATATATATACAGTATAACATATATGATATATATACAGTATAACATATAATATGATATATACAGTATAACATATATGATATATATACAGTATAACATATATGATATATATACAGTATAACATAATATGATATATATACAGTATAACATATAATATATTATATATATACAGTATAACATATAATATGATATATATACAGTATAACATATAATATGATATATATACAGTATAACATATAATATGATATATATACAGTATAACATATATATACAGTATAACATATAATATGATATATATACAGTATAACATATAATATAATATATATACAGTATAACATATAATATGATATATATACAGTATAACATATAATATGATATATATACAGTATAACATATCATAATAGCTGGGATAAGAGCAGACGTGCCATTCTGTGCACATTGCCAACATATAATATGCTAAACAATGCTATAAGTACTATTATTTCGTGCCAAGACGTACAAACACGCAGGTCAGTGCTATTATCTTACCTACATGATCTATGTTCCCCTCTTCTCCAGGATTGTCCCCAGTTCAAAGCCAACCACGCTGAGCTGGTGCTGGCCAATCCCAGCCCGGTGCTCATCTACCAGATCTCGTCCTGCGACACCAGAGTGCTTGTGGACATCAGGGGGGACATGCCCCGGAACCTCACAGACTACATGGCTGAGCGAGTGTACCCACAGTTACCAGGTAATCATAGTTACCAGGTACCCTGCAGATACCAGGTAACCGATGTTACCAGGTAACCACAGTTAACAGGTATCCCGCAGTTACCAGGTAACTGCAGTTACTGATGGCAAGCATCTTAGTAAAATAGATTTTCCCATGGGTAAGCTGAGTAAGGGGAATTACCCACTGCACTATGTATCTCTCTCTCTCTCTCTCTCTCTCTCTCAGAGCACATTAGGGAGCCCTTCATGGTGGCCCTGCAGAACGACCGGCTGAGGTCCATGCCTGCAACCTTCCTGCCGCCCTCCCCGGTCAACAAGCCAGGTACCCAGTCCGACCATTACCTAACGCAGGGCAAACTTCTCCACCTTGTGGTCGCGACCGCATGCGGGGTTGCCTGACATGCAGATAGCATCGCAAGTTTGGTTTGGAACACGTCAAGCATCTTCTGTTATGCACAGTTTGGAGCGGCCATCTACTGTGACTTAAGTTCAGGTTCAGGATCAGGATCAGGATGGTCTGTAAGCTGTAAATACTGTAAATACTGTAAATATTGTGGATATTCTGATCCCTGTGGATATTCTGAAACTGGGCATCGCCCAATTTTTCATTTCACTGCACATCCTGTATGTGACAATTAAACTTCTTGAATCTTGAATGTTGAAAAAACCAAAAGTGATTTTGCCAAATGACATTGATAACAGATGTTTTAGTGGAGCCAGGAGAGCCATAACCATCCCCCACACGACATCATCAATGTTGAGTTTACTTTGTGTTGGGTTTTTATTTGAAAGGCATCACTTTGTCCGCCTCAGGGGTCCTTCTGCTGGGCGACGCCTACAACATGAGACATCCGCTGACGGGCGGAGGGATGAGCGTGGCCCTCAGCGACGTCCAGATATGGCGGCGGCGTCTCAGGAGCATCCCAGACCTGTACGACGACCGCCAGGTGCTGCAGGTACGAGAGAGACGACACCAGAGCCTCCATGCTGTATTATTACATTATTACAATGTCGCTGTACGGCATTCCCGCCTAAACACCGACACCTCCCTGTTAGAATGTGGCTCGTGCTTGTTGTGTGGAAATGAGAAGCAGTCCGTCTATTATGGGATGTACGGGAGGCAGTAGCTCAGGAGGTAAGAGTGGTTGTCTGGCAACAGGAACGTTGCCGGTTCGATCCCCGGGCTCCGCCTCCTAGCTAAGTGTGGAGGTGTCCCTGAGCAAGACACCACCTAACCCTACCTGCTCCTCCTAGCTAAGTGTGGAGGTGTCCCTGAGCAAGACACCACCTAACCCTACCTGCCTCCTCCTAGGCTAAGTGTGGGAGGTGTCGCTAGAGCAAGAGCAACCGGACCTAACCCTAACCTGCTCTCCTAGCTAGAGTGTGGAGGTGTTCCCCTCAGCAAAGACACCACCTAACCCTGACTTGCTCCTCCTAGCTAAGTGGTGGAGGCTGTCCCTGACAAGACACCACCTAACCCTACCTTCTCCTCTCTTAGCTAAGTGTGGAGGTGTCCCTGAGCAAGACACCACCTAACCCTACCTGCTCCTCCTAGTTAAGTGTGGAGGTGTCCCTGAGCAAGACACCACCTAACCCTACCTGCTCCTCCTAGCTAAGTGTGGAGGTGTCCCTGAGCAAGACACCACCTAACCCTACCTGCTCCTCCTAGCTAAGTGTGGAGGTTGTCCCCTGACGCAATGACACCCCAAACCCTACCTGCTCCTGACGTGTTGGTTGTTACCTTGCATGGTTGGCACCACCGTCGGTGTATGAATGGTGAATGTGAGACAATACTGTAAATCACTTTGGATAAAAGCGATATATAAATACAATCCATTTACTAGGGCTGCACGATTATGGCCAGAATGATAATCACGATTATTTTGATCAATATTTAGATCACGATTATTTATCCCGATTATTCATTAATTTTAGGGACAACATCTTTTTATTGCACTTTCTCGTTTAAATGAACAACACTGCTTCCACTTCCATTGTTGTGCTACATTCTGGCTAATGTACAAATCTTTGCATCAGACTGGTCCTTATCACAGTGCATCTTGTAGAAGGAAAATATAAATAAAATAGTATCAACACTTTTTACCCAAAATATATATTTTTTAACTGTATTGCTCTGCGGCGCAGACACAACTCTAACTCTTTGCATATGATTTGTTCTCGGTTAACGTCACTTGCCCAAAATCCAAAAAACTTCCAGACAACGGATGATGATCCTTCTCTCGAGGGGACAGCAGCCCCTCCCCCTCCCTGCACGCTGCTGGGTCGGACTCCGCAGTCGGAGCTCCGCCCACTGAACGATTCGGTGAACGAATCTTTTTAATGAACTGATTCATTCTCGTGATTCTCGTGATTCTCGTTGATTCTCGTGACTGAAATGAACTGTTTTGCCATCACTGAAATTAACTGTTTTGCCATCACTACTACTAATACCTGCCGCTGCAGGGTGCATGACACCTCCCATCTCGTTGTCCCCCTGGTGGTTGGCTGACTGTTAGTTGAGGAAGCGCTTGATTTGATATGCAGCAGAGCACGCATTTTAAACGTCAATATCGCTGACGACCATGCTCATTTAATTGTGGCGGCCAAAATCGTGATCGCGATTAATATTCGATTAATTGTGCAGCCCTACCATTTACACCGCATCAAATATTGCCATGTCGCCAACCTAACCCTAACGCTAACCCTAACCCCCCCCCTCCCCCCAGAGACAGCAGAACAACAAGAAGCGATGTTACATTGAATCTATTCTTTCGTATTCTTTCCATTTTCCCTCAACAGGCAAAGAAGAAATTCTACTGGGAGCGCAAGGCGTCACATTCATTCGTAGTGAACGTGTTGGCCCAGGCACTGTACGAGCTGTTCTCCGCCGCCGACGGTAAGTACTTTGTTACAAATGGCGATAAAGACATCTTGAATCTTGTAGCACAGCAACCAAAGTTGGTCTGGAAAAAGATTTCCAGACGATTATGTCTCAAGAAAACATGAATACTGAGAAGTGTTTGCATTGAGCCTGACCACAAGAACCTTGTTGCTGACTCTCTGTTGACTAGACTCTCTCCATGAGCTGAGGAAGGCTTGCCTGCAGTATTTCCAACTTGGGGGAGAGTTTGTCACTGGACCCATTGGACTTCTGTCTGTGTAAGTGTCAAACAATAGATGCTAGTAAATCATAAAGGTCGCCTCTTCATCAAGTCTTCATCATCGTCACACCCACTCACTGCCATATTTTCCTCACAACAAATGTTTGAAAGCACAATCATCGTCAAATGTCCGAATTTAACGATGCGGAACTTTCACAGACGTTTTTCTTTACATTGCGTCTTTTTATTACTTATTTTTTATATATTTTGTATATATTTCTTTAGAATTGTTTAGCTTTTTTAAAAATAATTTCTATGTTTTGACTTGGTTTAGTGTTTAATGTTCAATGTTAGTCACCAATTGCACAAAAGCACATTCCTTGTTTGCAAAAACTAAGTCAATAAAGCTGTTTCTGATTCTGATTACTGGGACCGAGTGGCATCATGATCATGATCATGATCATGATCATGATCATGATCATGGTCTTGGTCAGTAAACGTGCATCTCTGTGTCTTTCTGTTTTTACCAGGTTGACGCCCAAGCCTCTAACTCTGATCGGCCACTTCTTCGCCGTGGCTCTGTACGCCATCTACACCATCTTCAGGACCGAGTCCTGGCTCACCAAACCCCGAGCCGTGCTGAAGTGCGGAGCCATCCTGTACCGGGCCTGCAGTGTCATGTTCCCCCTCATCTACTCAGAACTCAAGTACCTGTTCTACTGACCACGAGGTGCACACCTGACCCACCATGGATAGAATATAAGAATATAAATATAAATATGTATGCTATTCACGACCCCATCACTAACACAGACACCCCCCCTCCCTTCTTCTGTGTTCAATTGTGATGGCCGCCCAGTTTAATCTATGTTTCTGTCTTCAACTTTTATAGGTTTGTTTACACAAAACAAAGAGGTAGATGTTTGGAGAATACACTATTTAATTTCGGAGCTGCTGCAATGTTGCTGTAATTTCTGTAACAAGGCCTGACTCCACTTTGCTTTACAAAGCTGCGTTGTGTTGCTGTGCACCTTACAAGTGCAGTGTGTAGGATCCAAGGGATCAATTGGCCTAATTGGAATATAATATTCATCACTTTGTTTTCCGAAGTGTATAATCACATGAAAATAAGAATTATTCTATTTCCTTAGCTTAAAATTAGCCCTTTATATCTACATAGGGAGCGGGTGGAAACCGCCATGCTGCTCTGCTATGTATCCCAGAACGGACAAACATTACCACTTAAAACGCAATGCGGTACAAGTAACAATGACATTCGCTATTCTTCATTGTACGCCAAGACCTTTAGTTTTAAATTGAAAGTAGCTACCGGCACTTGAAGTTCTCCTCCATGTGCTTTTCCACTCAGCCTTCTGTTTGTTGAATCTTGTTGAATGATACATTTCATTGTTCAATTGAAAATGTGTTCATGTCTGCCTTTTGTGTATCAATGCCTTTCAAATTAATGTTTCTGATTGGTTCAGGGTATTAGATCTGAGGTTCTGATTGGGTCAGGGTATTAGATCTGAGGTTCTGATTGGGTCAGGGTAATGTCATGTGTATAGAAGACTCCGGGGAACAGTGTAAGACACGGTTCGCCAACCAACTGTTCTCTCGTTTCCATTGGCTCTACAGTTCTGTACAGTATTTTTGTAATAAATGATCACTTGATCACTGCGTCCAAATGTAATAATGTCATTTTGGAAATGTAACAATGTCATGTTAATTGTAATGTGATTTATAACCTCTGACCGGATGGTATCTGGCATCGATGTTGCGGGACGACCACCAAGTCTTCATTCAGGCCTCTGATGGGGAGATTCAGTGCACTGGTCTCCCCGTAGAGGGCGACGCACAACAACCACTTCCTTAGGAATCTGCTGACCCTCCTCTCCAACAAGCCCTCCATGGTGTAGATCTGGAACTCCTAGACCAGGGGTGTCAAACTTATTTGAGGTTGAGGGCCATAACAGATGTACTCTTTGTGAAATGTGGCATTAACTTAATTGAACGAGTTAAATGAGGAATATACACAAAGCTAGAGACAGAGATGTAGGCCAACTTGTTTTATTCCTTTCTAATGTTTCTAGTATTCCTCATTAATGCAGCGTCGCATTACAGAAGGGTTATTATTGTCAGAAGGGTTGACTGAAAAGTGTGAACGAGTCTTGGCTCCATCTCCAGCTCTCTGAAACCAGAAAATGCACATTTCACCCCGTGCAGCTTTATGGTTATTTGTAGGAATTACAAAACATTTTGTGATAATGGATAAAGTGAAGAAATCACTAAGAAAGAAGAAATCAAACCATTTTATAAAATTGCCCCCGAGGCCAGATTGGATCAGCTCACGGGCCGCATCGGGCCCCCGGGCTGCATGTTTGACACCTGTCCTAGACCAAGAGAAGCCAGAGGATCCATAGAAGAATGCCGGGCTGCCGCTGGTATAAACTGGGCTTTGCTCTCCTCCCGGAAGCCCTGACCTGTCCACAGCACAACTGCCAAACAGACGGATGCCAACACGCCCCTTAGCAATCGAAAACGTTCCCCAAGGCGCCTCACCGGTTCCTCACCCAATTGAGATAGATATCCAAGAAACAACAGTGCAGGGTACCGTCGACCCTCTTTTCTGTAGCACCAGAGATCAGGGTCATGCGAGCACAAGCGATCACTTCCTCCAGACGCACCAGTCAGGGTCCATCCACCGGCTCCCAGGGACAGTTGGTTCAGTTTAGGTTCAGTTGTCATCCACGAAGGTCCCGATGGGGTCTCTGCAAGTTGTCTTTGCGTTGCCATACAATACGTTGAAGACATTATATAAAATCGTTTTAACTGTACACATCACCATGCTATTGCTAATTTAACATGCCACACCATTGGGATGTGGTAGAGGACTTTAAGTAAAACATCTAAAATGCAATACCGATGGTTGTGATTTGTTCCTTCATGAATGAGAAACATTATTTGGACAGCATTGTTTAATGCTTGGTACCAGATTTGACCTAAAACCAACCAAAATAACCAAGACACGTATTCCAGGTTACAACAATTTCAGCTTTATTGTTATTTATACATCACTGGATACATGGAACTCTTGTGAAATATCTGGAAAAAGAAAAGAAAAAGATCCGTACTGCGGGTTAATCTCCACAAGAACAAAGACCGCTGAAGAAGACTGGGGGGGCGGGGTCTGGGGGAGTATGGTCAGCAGGGGGGGGGGGGGTCTGGAGGAGTATGGTCAGCAGGGGGGGGTCTGGGGAAGTATGGTCAGCAGGGGGGGGGGGGTCTGGAGGAGTATGGTCAGCAGGGGGGGGTCTGGGTTGAGTATGGTCAGCAGTGCGGGGGGGGGTCCTGGAGGAGTATGTGTCCAGCCAGGTGGGGGTCTTGGAGGAGTATGGATCCAGGCAGGGGGGCGTCTGGAGGAGTATTGAGTCAGCAAGGGGGGGGGTCTGGGGGGGAGTATGGTCAGCAGGGGGGGTCTGGAGGAGTATGGTCAGCAGGGGGGGGGGTCTGGAGAGTATGGTCAGCAGGGGGGGGTCTGGAGGAGTATGGTCAGCAGGGGGGGGTCTGGAGGAGTATGGTCAGCAGGGGGGTCTGGAGAGTATGGTCAGCAGGGGGGGGTCTGGAGGAGTATGGTCAGCAGGGGGGTCTGGAGGAGTATGGTCAGCAGGGGGGGTCTGGAGGAGTATGGTCAGCAGGGGGGGGGGTCTGGAGGAGTATGGTCAGCAGGGGGGGGGGTCTGGAGGAGTATGGTTCAGCAGGGGGGGTCTGGAGGAGTATGGTCAGCGGGGGGGGGGTCGGGTGGAGGAGTATGGTCAGCGGGGGGGGGGTCTGGGTGGGTCTGGAGGAGTATGGTTAGCGGGGTGGGGGTCTGGAGGAGTGGTCAGCAGGGCGGGGGTCTGGGTGAGTATGGTCAGCGGGGGTGGGGGTCTGGAGGAGTATGGTCAGCGGGGGGTCTCGGTGAGTATGGTCAGCAGGGGGGGTCTGGAGGAGTATGGTCAGCAGGGGGGGTCTGGAGGAGTATGGTCGCAGGGGGGGGTCTGGAGGAGTATGGTCAGCAGGGGGGGGTCTGGGTGAGTATGGTCAGGGGGGGGGTCTGGAGGAGTATGGTCAGCAGGGGGGGGTCTGGGTGAGTATGGTCAGCAGGGGGGGGTCTGGAGGAGTAATGGTTAGCGGGGTGGGGGTCTGGAGGAGTGGTCAGCAGGGCGGGGGGTCTGGGTGAGTATGGTCAGCGGGGGGGGGGGGGGGTCTGGAGGAGTATGGTCAGCAGGGGGGGGTCTGGGGAGTATGGTCAGCGGGGGGGGTTATGTACAAAATTCCCATAACAGCATCAACTCACCAGACCAGGAGAGAAACCATGTGGTTGATCTCTCTCCCCCCCCCCCAGGATCACCCTCCCATCGAGACACAGCGTTAAGAGGATATCTTTATTAATATTGGTAGCAGCGAGCTTTTCTACTAATATTTTAACATCTTTGTGATCAAACCAAAAGAATACAAAATAAGGTTCTGTACAGCTACGACTAGAAGAGAATCTAAGAACCTGGCCATGACGCGTTTCACCAGATTAAAGTGCTAGAAGCAACCCACCAATCCACACTGATATATATATATAGTATATGTATTTATATATATATATATATATATATTTATTTATAGGAACAAATCTACTATTTTAACATTAATTTACAGGGTAATATACATTATATTCTAACAGCTGAAATGTCAGCACAAATAGATCACTGTCACACTCAACAGCAATATATATATATGACTATATAAATCCATATATAATCATATATACCAATATATAATTGTCATATATGCATGTAAAACAGTTAGACCACGGACCCCCGAGCTTTTTCAAACGATAACCAGAAGAAAAGCGACGGTGTCTCAAGACGCAGAAGCTATACAAGGGTCAGGGGTCACTCCTCCAGGGCCAGTGGCTAGAAAGTGCCAAAACCCCCCCCCCCACCGCGTTGTTTGAGGTCACAGGACAGTCATTTTGCATATTCCACAGAAAAAGAAAACCAAAAAAGATCTATTGCAACACGTTACCGTCTACAAACAGTACACGCAGCCCCCCCCCGGCCCGGGCTGCTGGACTCGTAACACGCAACACCGACTGAAACAGAACGTCACCAACATGGGCTTTGTGGAAGTGGAGCCGTGTGCTTTCTGAGACGGCGGTTGTTGTGGAGACGGACGAGGGGGAGGACTACAAATTCACAATACTCTGGAGTCTAGCCTCTGGAGAATGACCCAGCACCCACCCCCCCAGATGGGAAAGACCGCCCATCCAAGGGGCTCCCCTCCTCGCCCAGAAGGCTGCTGGACCACAAACTGGAAGTCACAAAACACAGGGTTGGGTTTGTTTGTTTTACACACAGCGCCCCCTAGAGGAGGAAGTTAGAACGGGGGGGGGGGGGGGGGTTCTCCCTACACTGACACACACACACACACACACACAGTGAGTAATATTATACCAACTCCACATAGGCTGTCGGTTTTTGTTCTTTTTAAAAGAGGTCTAGGGGGAGGAGTAGGGGGGTGTGGGGGGAGGAGTAGGGGATGTAAGGGGGAGGAGTCACCACAAGGTGCCGGTCGGTCGGCCCTCTAACCTGAGCCACGAATCGGTCGCACATCCCTGCACGCCGACGTCTCTCAAACTCCACCCCTCTTCTCAAACACCACCCCTCTTCAGCTTGGATAGCTTTTTTTTTTCTACCCTGATTTTCGCTGTCTCACACACACACACACACACACACACACACACACACACACACACACACACACACACACAGTTAATTTGCAGAGAGGAGAACTAAATGTTAACGTAGATCTCCGTAAGTTAGAGCAGGAGGCCAGGGAGATGTGTCCACATCATCAAGTGTTCTTAGGAGAGGACGTCTCCCTGTGAATTAGACCTTTTTTCCCGTCCAAATCTCTGCTTTTAGATTGTGCATCTCTCTCTCTCCCTGTCTTCCTCTTCCTCCACCATACATGGGCTTGTTTACTCGAAGGACCAGATCTCAATGTCCTGCACGTAGAAATCCTCCTTCTTGGAGAGCATGGGGTTGCCGAAGGTTTTACAGGAGTGACTCCTGCCGTGGTAGAGGTCTCCGTCCAGCCACAGGCCAAACTCACCACTAGAGGGAGCAGGAAACAAACAACGGTTTTAGAAATCGGGCCCCTCAGCCCCGGGACCCATCTCTGCAAAAACAACAGGGGGGAAAGAAGACAATCTGGGATTCTTTCTGCATTTTGGATTTATCAGCTTTGAGGGACTTTGAGATTTCTGTTGTACGACTGCTCCCTTCTAACTATAATGAACTATTCCGGTCAAACAATCCCAGCCAAAACGCTTTACGAGTCATAAAATGGGCCGCCAGTAGAGACGGTGCATATTAAACGGCGAGGGCCTTTAAACCTGCTGTACACTTCTTAATAAGGTCAACCGAGCAGCAGCCATGATACTTTATTCACAATTCAAGGACACGGTCGTCTGAAAGCTGCACCTTATCATTCAATGCAATGAAGTCAAATGCAAATCTGCTTCATGTTGCCTCCGCTGTATCAGCAGCAGTCTGATACAGAGGAGGCAGAGGAGGCCGTCTTACCTCCCTCCACCGAAGGCCAAGGAGTCCATGTCTCCCTTGATGAAGAACATGTTGTCACCTGTCCACTTGAACACCTGCAACAACAGCCTTGGTTAGCGCACTGCGCTCTTCTCACCGACTACAGAACACGTCAGACTCTATTTATCTTGTGCGGGAAGACAAGAGAATCCGCCATTCATGCATGGCTGTAGTTCTGACGCTGCCCAGTTGGGGGCAGACTAGCGGGCAATACAGCTCTATTGCAGTTGATTACGATAAGTGGGTCTGTCTCAGACAGTGTGCATTCGGAACATTCTTGAACGCTCTGAAACACGCTTCTTTGACGTCCATATTTTGGAGACGTTGGTTTCTGAGGCCGTTCCCCTGGCTGTTGGATAACTAACAGTAGGCTCCGGCTGCCGCTCGTTTTGGAGAAAGTTGAAACCGTCACGCTTAAAAAGCTATAGCCATAGTCGCGGAGCGCACCGCTGGCTTGTAGCGGTGACTACTACCAAGATTAAAGATCAATACTTGAAACAGACGGCAACAATTATTATGTAGTTTACCATACTATGGAATGTGATAAGAGGACAGTTGAGAAACGCAAATAGGCTATTAATAGCCACGAGAGACGGTAATATATCGCTGTGGTACATAAAGATAAGAAAAGAGCAGGTTTAGAGCATTCATAGTTACGAGGCTAATAGAATGAGTTTCGTAACTGCTAGGTAGCCTGCATAATAGCTGAGATAAGAGCAGAAGTGCCATTCTGAGACCAATATGATTTGTCATTTACAGTGAGTCCCTTGTACCGATTCTGCCTGAGAGCATTTTTGGCCAGTTTGAGGACAACATAACAAAATTATATTGGTAACGGATGCTTCGTGAAGCCAGGAGAGAGAGAGAGACTGCTAAGAAGTTTTGATCAGGCAGACCGCCATTGTGCTTTTTTTAACCACAGCCCAACCACCACCAAACACCCTCAAGAAAACGTTTGGCAGCCTACCTCAAACTCTGGGTTGAAGGTGAAGAGGAAGGTCTCGCCGGTTCCGTAGAAACCGTCGCTCACCTTGAACGGCTCAGAGGCCAACGCTCCGAACACCTGGGAACGGAGTAGAGCGCAAACCCTCTCAACACACCAACCATGACAACAACATCATCTCAAAAGCTCATTGGACTTGTCCAAGTCCCCACCTGTCCGTCGCTGTCCTTGATGACCATGAGAACAGGCGTGTCCTGGCCCTGCATGGCCCGGTACAGGGACTTGATGCTCATGCCGTGCTTGGATGTGCCGAACGCCAGCTTCCAGGGGTAGCCGATGGTCCGCGGTGGAAGGTTCCTGGCGAGCTGCAGGCCGAGAAACGCTCATGTTAGTCACCGTTTTGTTTTTTAAGGATATTTTTCAGGGCTTTTGTGCCTTTATGGACAGGAGAGTCAAAGAGAGACAGGAAATTGGGTTGTAGAAGAGAGGGAATGACATGTAGTTGGACACTGACCCACACTGACAAATGGACACTATACTACACGTTATATTAACCTTTAACCCCGCTGACTCCCACCCCCTATGGACACTATACTACACGTTATATTAACCTTTAACCCCGCTGACTCCCACCCCCTATGGACACTATACTACACGTTATATTAACCTTTAACCCCACTGACTCCCACCCCCTATGGACACTATACTACACGTTATATTAACCTTTAACCCCACTGACTCCCACCCCCTATGGACACTATACTACACGTTATATTAACCTTTAACCCCACTGACTCCCACCCCCTATGGACACTATACTACACTTTTATTAACCTTTAACCCCACTGACTCCCACCCCCTATGGACACTATACTACACTTTTATTAACCTTTAACCACACTGACTCCCACTCGGTTAAATGTATTATATTCCAAAAAAAATTAATTATATTTACAAAAAACCCCAAACAAAAACATGCTCCTTGTGCTGTAAAGACTGTAAAGCGTGATCCTCGTAGTTTAGTAGTCTACTGGATGCATGCTGATACATTGCTAGCATTCCTAGCATTCCCTGCCTGTGAGTCTCTTTTGTCCTGCAGCCTCAGCAGACACTAGATAGATAGAGCCACATCAGCATCATTAGACGAGAGAGAGAGACACAGAGACAGAGAGAGACAGAGAGAGAGAGACAGAGACAGCGAGAGACACAGAGAGAGAGAGACAGACAGAGAGACACAGGGAAAGAGAGACACAGAGAGAGAGAGAGACAGAGACAGACACAGAGGGAAAGAGAGAGAGACATAGAGAGAGACACAGGGAAAGAGAGAGAGAGACAGACAGAGAGAGACACAGAGGGAAAGAGAGACAGAGAGAGGAGAGACACAGAGACAGAGAGACACAGAGAGAGAGAGACAGAGACAGAGAGACACAGAGAGAGACACAGAGACAGAGAGACAGGGAAAGAGAGACACAGAGAGAGAGAGAGACAGAGAGAAAGAGAGAGAGACACAGAGGGAAAAAGAGAGACAGAGAGAGAGACAGAGGGAAAAAGAGAGAGACAGAGAGAGAGAGACAGAGGGAAAAAGAGAGAGACAGAGAGAGACAGAGACAGAGAGACACAGAGGGAAAAAGAGAAGGACACAGAAAGAGAGAGAGAGGGAGTGTGTGTGTGTGTGTGGTAGGGTGTGTGTGTGTGTGTGTGTGTGTGTGTGGGTGGTAGGGTAGGGGGTGTGTGTGTGTGTGGTAGGGGGTGTGTGTGTGGGTGGTAGGGTGTGTGGGGTAGGGGGTGTGTGTGTGTGTGGGTGGGTGGTAGGGTGTGTGTGTGTGTGTGTGGTGGGTGGGTGGTAGGGGGTGTGTGTGTGTGTGTGTGTGTGTGTGTGTGTGTGTGTGTGTGTGTGTGGGTGGTAGGGTGTGTGGGGTAGGGGGTGTGTGTGTGTGTGTGGTAGGGTGTGTGTGTGTGGGTGGTAGGGTGTGTGTGTGTGTGTGTGGGTGGGTGGTAGGGTGCAATGATTTGCATGTCAGCGATCTCCCAGTCAATACACCAATAGAGACTCATTTGTGTGGGTGTGTTTGTGTGTGTGTGGTAGGGTGTGTGGGTCTGTGGGGTGTGTGTGTGGTGTGTGTGTGTGTGTGTGTGTGGGAGGTAGGGTGTGCATGTGTGTGCGTGTGTGGTGTGTGTGTGTGTGTGTGTGTGTGTGTGTGTGGTGTGTATGTGTGTGTGTGATGTGTGTGTGTGTGTGTGTGTCTGCACATGCTTGTGAGTGATAGCTGAGAATTGATGACTTCACCAAAACTGGTTTTTTTTCTCGTTGTACTCAACAGTTAACAGCATCCATCATCAATATGTATATCCATCATCAATATGTATATCTATCATATCATGTAAATGTGTGTGTGGCTGACAACGGAGCAGAGAGCTGCCACAGAGAATCACGCCTGACTTCAAATGGATTTGCAATGAATTATAGATTGTCATTTTTAATCACAATTAAAACTATTAATTCAACAGGGCAGAAGCTTTCTCCAGCTCAACGTCCGTGTTACAGCCTGTCTCAAGTTCTAAAGAAAGAAGGTAGCCTACAAAATGCTAGACTACAGCCTTACACTTAGTGTTTTAGAGGACATTATAAGCTAACAACATTTGTATATTGTTCAAAGCGAAGCAAAACATCAACATGCATGTGGCTTCTAGCGCTTACTCAGACCTCACCCAGCCAACCGCTGCACCGAAACCAAACCCTAAACTTTAACCCCTAACCATCCACCCCTTATCTCCACCCCAGTCTGGGACCCCTGGCACACATGAGCAAGTTGTGTACGGTTGGTGTGTGTGTGTGTGTGTGTGTGTGTTGTGTGTGTGTGTGTGTGTGTGTGTGTGTGTGTGTGTGTGTGTGTGTGTGTGGTTCCATACCTTCTCTAACTGCTGGGCTCTAGAAGGTCGCTGGGCTCGCTGAGGTTGGGCTTGAAGGTCTCAGGCTCCAGCTCCGTCTTGATGGGCCGAGCCGTGGGTGGAGTTGACCTCCTCCCTTGGTGGTGATCTGCCGTCATGGTGGCCAGAGGAGTCAGACACGTCAGAGAGAGAAGCCACTCGGATCCCAAGAACCCTCTAACATTACATTATATTTGCATTTGCAGATGTGTTTTTGTCCAAAAGAGAGTATATTATCATATGTATGTTCTTAGATGTTGATACTGGCACATCTGCTCTTATCCCAGCTATTATGCAGGCACCCTAGCAATTAATGAAACCCATTCCATTAGCCTAGCAATATGAATGCTTGAACCTTTCTATTCTTATCTTTATGTACCACCCTCTGCCAATGCCATACATGTAAATGTAAGTACCATGTGTTTTAAATAGTGAAACAACAATAATATGAATGAATACATTCGCTTAATTTGATTTGAATTTCAGAGGAAGGCGCTAGCAGAAAGGACCTGAAGCATTGGCCGTTACCAAGATGTAATCAACGATTAAAGTTGGTTCTCCCACTCCCTTTGGAGGAATTAGAAATGAGCGCTAATCCACGGCCTTAACAGGAGCAATGATTTGTAAACAGCAGATGAGGGTGACGGCAACAGGTCTAGGGGGGATAGAACGGCAACCACAGGCCCCTAGCCCACCCAGTCAAGGACTCCACAGACTTCCTCCTTTATTTAAAGACTTTTTTTGTAACGTTATCTTGTGTCATAATGTCATAAATTCAATTTTGGCCCATAAATAATCTGGCCTATAAAGCCCTTTGAGACCGTCTTGTGATTAAGGGCTATACAAATAAATTGAATTGAATTGAATAGAAAAATGTAATTCTTCCCAAGAACAGCAAGAGCAGTGTTTGGCTCCTGCACGACGGCCACTAGCAGATCCTAGAGAGTTGAAGGATATCTTCTTGCACTCTTGTCCAATGCTTAAGATGACTGTCTGGCTTCGGCAGCAGAGGAGCGGCCCAGCCCCGTGTCTGCCTGGCAGCCGGGGAAATAAACAGCGTGAATAGGAAAACCAATCCAATCAATTATTTGTACCCCGGTGCTGGAGATTTTCAATTTGGCCGACGGTGAGGGTTGCGGGTTGTTTATCTTCCTCCATAACAAGCGCTTGATTGTGCAGTACTTTGCCCGCGGTTGGCAGGGGAGGTCTCGCATTACAGACCTTACCGAATCAGGGCTACCTGCATTGTTCTTCAGTAAACTATCCCTCAGACCATCAATGGAGTCGCCACTTCTGTCATCTCACCCCCACAGCCCCAACCACCACCTACCCATCTAATCTACGCTTCCATTCGATCCATCATTCCAGTCTCTGGTCTGGTAGCCATGGACTCCGCACATGAAATCTACCCCCTTGTAGGGGGGGACAGACAAGAAGACCCTGATTGGCTGCAGTTTCACATTGCAAATCAAATCTGTGACTAAAGCCAGGCGGCTAAGGCGAAGTAGGTATGGCCCACCAACATAGATAGATGACCATGTGGACAACGGTTAGCATGTGAACATGAGGGCCGGCCAAACGGAGACGTGTTGATGGGTGGACAAACTGGACACTTGGGGACAGTGTCCAGTAGGGCTGGGCCAGGGGCTGCACAGATAGTGAGATGGGCCGGCGGTTAGGGGCTGATCAGCATCATCATCAGCATCAGCATCAGGGCACCTGGATCGTTTGCAGAGCGAGCGCAGATCCTCGCTGTTTAGTGCATCAATCCTACGGTGGTTACTCCGTCAGAGACACTACCTGGTAGTACAATAAGACAGGACAGGAGCAACATGAAACCGCCGCGAATGGCTGGCCTCCGTTTAGGGGGGGAGGGGGAGGAGGAAGGGGGATGAAGGGGGGTGGGTTAGCAGCAGAATGGCGCAAGTCAATTGGACGTACATTTGCTGTTCGGCAAATGCCGTGTAAAAGTGATCAATTGAAAAATACCAATGAAAGACAGGGGGAAAGTTTAGAAGTCTCTTTGGTTGTTTGGGTTTTTAGTAAAGCAGAGTTGAGTCCGAGGGCTGGACCGAATTCAAAGTTGTTGAGACAGGAAACGTCTGTGGTCCGTACAGAGCACAGTACCAGAGAAACAGTGGTTCAAAGCCCTTCTGCATGTTTGTGTAATAATGTCCGCCATGCCACCACCGACAACAAGTAGGTTATGAGTGTGCTGCAACCAACTGCCGAGCACAACTCTTCCCTCACAAATCAGCAGTTTCCTGCTTCCTGTGAATACAGCGTACGTAGCCAAAAGGACTCCAACAAAGTAAGGCCTGTTGCACAATAAAACATTCCTAGCAAATGACAAGACGTTTACCACTGCCAGCGGGCAAATTGCAATAATCGAGACAAGGACACTACACTGATGAGCATATTGACAGGTTATTAGTAAGTCCACATAAAATGAATATGACAACACTCCATAACTCAAATGGCACACAAATGAGCCTATGTACCAAAATGTGCCTATGTTGCAGGTTCTCAAGCCGTCTGAGCCTACGGGTGTTTGAGTAAAGTTTAGCGAGAAGTGATTCACATATCAGACACACAGAGGGAAAGTGCTATGAATAAACTGATCCACAGCTGAACACAGCCATTCAAAGCCTTGTTGAAGTTACACTTTCCTCTCCTCTTCTATATAGCTGTCAACCATGTCTCAGAAGAGTAAACTATCGCTGGAATCTGAAACTTAACTAAACTTTTTGCCAGCATTGACACTTTCATGGGTCTCCAAACCCCAGGGTTGGTTGTAATGTCAGCTGTGAATGTTCTCCAGCCCTTTAATTTAAACTAAAAGGGTGATAAACCCCAACATGGATTGGAACCCACATTGAGGAAACCTTTCGCCCACTACATCTTGCTTCCATGGATGGGTTCATTTCTGTTCTGTTCAAACTGTTCGAAATATTCACTAAATAGCCATGAATATTGATCTGCGTGTGTTAAATTTGAAAATTGAATTATTTTGAAATCACAAAGAAACATATTTGTAGTTATTACGTAATTATAAGTACAAGTATACACGTGTTTGACCGCAGATAAACCAACTATGTGCTGTGTGACTGCGCAGCAACGAGGCCAGATAATCGTTACAATACTTATAATACGTTACAATACGTTATCCATCCATCCATTCTCATCCGCTTATCCGGGGCTGGGTCACGGTGGCAGCCGGCTAAGCCAGGGCCCCCCAGGCTTCCTTCTCCCCAGCCATGCTCTCTAGTTCCTCCTGGGGGGTCCTGAGGCGTTCCCAGGCCAGATGAGATATATAATCCCTCCAGCGGGTTCTGGGTCTGCCCCGGGGTCTCCTCCCAGTCAGACGTGCCCGGAAAACCTCTAAGGGGAGGCGCCCGGGGGGCATCCTAATCAGACGCACAGCCTGAACCAAGCCCTGCTTTTTTCTTCCTGAGTTACCGGACGGTTTGCCAGAACTTCCTTGATGCCAACCGAAAGTCCTTCTCCATGGACTCCCCGAACTCCTCCCACACCCGGGTTTTTGCTTCAGCGACCACTGAAGCCGCGGTCCTTTTGGCCTCCTGGTACCCGTCTGCTGTTTCAGGAGACCCCTGGGCCAACCAGGCCCGAAAGGCCTCCTTCTTCAGCCTGACTGCTTCCTTCACCGCTGGTGTCCACCAACGGGTTCTTGGGTTGCCGCCACGACAGACACCGACAGCCTTTTTGGACCACTAGCTCCGAGCTGGCAGCCTCGTACAAAGGAGGCTCTGAACATGGGCCCCACCTCAGGTTTCCATGTCCCCACCTCCCCCGGGATGCACGGAGAAGTTCTTCCGGAGGTGGGAGTTAAAGACGCCTATGGACAGGGGCTTCCACCAGACGGCCCAGTGTCACCCT
Source organism: Coryphaenoides rupestris (assembly GCA_002895965.2). NCBI lineage: Eukaryota > Metazoa > Chordata > Actinopteri > Gadiformes > Macrouridae > Coryphaenoides > Coryphaenoides rupestris. The sequence continues at coordinate 41,342 of PIJE02001509.1, read as the reverse complement.
CACTAACACGTTTGCGGTTTACCTAGGCTGTCTGGCAGCCGCCCATCGTGATGCCAACTCCACACACCAGGTGGTGATTCAGTTGGTAGCTGCCTCCCTCTCTTCCACCCGAGTGTGCCCAAAACATGCGGCCGCGAGATCTGCTGAGACGATTACTAAAGCGATCAGCGACCTGTGGCCTAAGTGGCGGTCCCGGGTTACCAGGTACACTTGTGGACCACCTTTTATGTCGAACATGGTGTTTTATGGCCAGGTTCCATTGACTAGCACTAGAAGTCCAATAACAAAACACCACTCTGCGTCCAGATCAGGGCAGGCGTTCATCCCAATCACTCCCCTCCAGGTTTCTTCATCATTGCCCACGTGTGCGTTGAAGTCCCCCAGTAGAACTATGGAGTCCCCGGATGGAACCCTTTCCAATCAATTATTTGTACCCCGGTGCTGGAGATTTCAATTTGGCCGACGGTGAGGGTTGGGGTTGTTTATCTTCCTCCATAACAGCGCTTGATTGTGCAGTACTTTGCCCGCGGTTGGCAGGGGAGGTCTCGCATTACAGACCTTACCGAATCAGGGCCTACCTGCATTGTTCTTCAGTAAACTATCCCTCAGACCATCAATGGAGTCGCACTTCTGTCATCTCACCCCCACAGCCCCACCACCACCTACCCATCTATCTACCTTCCATTCATCCATCATTCCAGTCTCTGTCTGGTAGCCATGGACTCCGCACATGAATCTACCCCCTTGTAGGGGGGGACAGACAAGAAGACCCTGATTGGCTGCAGTTTCACATTGCAAATCAAATCTGTGACTAAAGCCAGGCGGCTAGGCGAAGTAGGTATGGCCCACCAACATAGATAGATGACCATGTGGACAACGGTTAGCATGTGAACATGAGGGCCGGCCAAACGGAGACGTGTTGATGGGTGGACAACTGGACACTTGGGGGACAGTGTCCAGTAGGGCTGGCCAGGGGCTGCACAGATAGTGAGATGGGCGGGCGGTTAGGGGCTGATCAGCATCATCATCAGCATCAGCATCAGGGCACCTGGAGTCGTTTGCAGAGCGAGCGCAGATCCTCGCTGTTTAGTGCATCAATCCTACGGTGGTACTACAGAGGGAAAGAGAGAGAGACAGAGGGAAAGAGAGAGACAGAGGGAAAGAGAGAGAGACACAGAGGGAAAGAGAGAGACAGAGAGAGAGACAGAGGGAAAAAGAGAGAGACAGAGAGAGAGAGACAGAGGGAAAAAGAGAGAGACAGAGAGAGACAGAGACAGAGAGACACAGAGGGAAAGAGAAGGACACAGAAAGAGAGAGAGAGGGAGTGTGTGTGTGTGTGTGGTAGGGTGTGTGTGTGTGTGTGTGTGTGTGTGTGGTGGGTGGTGTGTGTGTGTGTGGTTGTGTGTGTGTGGGTGGTGGGTGTGGTGGTGTGTGTGTGTGTGGTGTGGTGTGTGTGTGTGTGTGTGGTGTGGTGGTAGGGTGTGTGTGTGTGTTGTGTTGTGTGTGGTGTGTGTGTGTGTGTTGTGTGTGTGTGTGTGGTAGGGTGTGTGTGTGTGTGTGTGTGTGTGTGGGTGGTAGGGTGTGTGTGTGTGTGTGTGGGTGGGTGGTAGGGTGCAATGATTTGCATGTCAGCGATCTCCCAGTCAATACACCAATAGAGACTCATTTGTGTGGGTGTGTTTGTGTGTGTGTGGTAGTGTGTGTGTGTGTGTGTGTGTGTGTGTGTGTGTGTGTGTGTGTGTGTGTGTGTGTGTGTGTGTGTGTGTGTGTGTGTGTGTGTGTGTGTGTGTGTGTGTGTGTGTGTGTGTGTGTGTGTGTATGTGTGTGTGTGTGTGTGTGTGTGTGTGTGTCTGCACATGCTTGTGAGTGATAGCTGAGAATTGATGACTTCACCAAACTGGTTTTTTTCTCGTTTGTACTCAACAGTTAACAGCATCCATCATCAATATGTATATCCATCATCAATATGTATATCTATCATATCATGTAAATGTGTGTGTGGCTGACAACGGAGCAGAGAGCTGCACAGAGAATCACGCCTGACTTCAAATGGATTTGCAATGAATTATAGATTGTCATTTTTAATCACAATTAAAACTATTAATTCAACAGGGCAGAAGCTTTCTCCAGCTCAACGTCCGTGTTACAGCCTGTCTCAAGTTCTAAAGAAAGAAGGTAGCCTACAAAATGCTAGACTACAGCCTTACACTTAGTGTTTTAGAGGACATTATAAGCTAACAACATTTTGTATATTGTTCAAAGCGAAGCAAAACATCAACATGCATGTGGCTTCTAGCGCTTATCTCAGACCTCACCAGCCAACCGCTGGCACCGAAACCAAACCCTAAACTTTAACCCTAACCATCCACCCCTTATCTCCACCCCAGTCTGGGACCCCTGGCACACATGAGCAAGTGTGTACGGTTGGTGTGTGTGTGTGTGTGTGTGTGTGTGTGTGTGTGTGTGTGTGTGTGTGTGTGTGTGTGTGTGTGGTTCCATACCTTCTCTAACTGCTGGGCCTCTAGAAGGTCGCTGGGCTCGCTGAGGTTGGGCTTGAAGGTCTCAGGCTCCAGCTCCGTCTTGATGGCCGAGCCGTGGGTGGAGTTGACCTCCTCCTTGGTGGTGATCTGCCGTCATGGTGGCCAGAGGAGTCAGACACGTCAGAGAGAGAAGCCACTCGGATCCCAAGAACCCTCTAACATTTACATTTATATTTGCATTTGGCAGATGTGTTTTTGTCCAAAAGAGAGTATATTATCATATTGTATGTTCTTAGATGTTGATACTGGCACATCTGCTCTTATCCCAGCTATTATGCAGGCACCCTAGCAATTATGAAACCCATTCCATTAGCCTAGCAATTATGAATGCTTGAAACCTGTTCTATTCTTATCTTTATGTACCACCCTCTGCCAAATGCCATACATGTAAATGTAAGTACATGTGTTTTAATAGTGAAACAACAATAATATGAATGAATACATTCGCTTAATTTGATTTGAATTTCAGAGGAAGGCGCTAGAGAAAGGACCTGAAGCATTGGCCGTTACCAAGATGTAATCAACGATTAAAGTTGGTTCTCCACTCCCTTTGGGAGGAATTAGAAATGAGCGCTAATCCACGGCCTTAACAGGAGCAATGATTTGTAAACAGCAGATGAGGGTGACGGCAACAGGTCTAGGGGGGATAGAACGGCAACCACAGGCCCCTAGCCCACCCAGTCAAGGACTCCACAGACTCCTCCTTTATTTAAAGACTTTTTTTTTGTAACGTTATTCTTGTGTCATAATGTCATAAATCAATTTTGGCCCATAAATAATCTGGCCTATAAAGCCCTTTGAGACCGTCTTGTGATTAAGGGCTATACAAATAAAATTGAATTGAATAGAAAAATGTAATTCTTCCCAAGAACAGCAAGAGCAGTGTTTGGCTCCTGCACGACGGCCACTAGCAGATCCTAGAGAGTTTGAAGGATATCTTTCTTGCACTCTTGTCCAATGCTTAAGATGACTGTCTGGCTTCGGCAGCAGAGGAGCGGCCCAGCCCCGTGTCTGCCTGGCAGCCGGGGAAATAAACAGCGTGAATAGGAAAACCAATCCAATCAATTATTTGTACCCCGGTGCTGGAGATTTCAATTTGGCCGACGGTGAGGGTTGGGGTTGTTTATCTTCCTCCATAACAGCGCTTGATTGTGCAGTACTTTGCCCGCGGTTGGCAGGGGAGGTCTCGCATTACAGACCTTACCGAATCAGGGCCTACCTGCATTGTTCTTCAGTAAACTATCCCTCAGACCATCAATGGAGTCGCACTTCTGTCATCTCACCCCCACAGCCCCACCACCACCTACCCATCTATCTACCTTCCATTCATCCATCATTCCAGTCTCTGTCTGGTAGCCATGGACTCCGCACATGAATCTACCCCCTTGTAGGGGGGGACAGACAAGAAGACCCTGATTGGCTGCAGTTTCACATTGCAAATCAAATCTGTGACTAAAGCCAGGCGGCTAGGCGAAGTAGGTATGGCCCACCAACATAGATAGATGACCATGTGGACAACGGTTAGCATGTGAACATGAGGGCCGGCCAAACGGAGACGTGTTGATGGGTGGACAACTGGACACTTGGGGGACAGTGTCCAGTAGGGCTGGCCAGGGGCTGCACAGATAGTGAGATGGGCGGGCGGTTAGGGGCTGATCAGCATCATCATCAGCATCAGCATCAGGGCACCTGGAGTCGTTTGCAGAGCGAGCGCAGATCCTCGCTGTTTAGTGCATCAATCCTACGGTGGTACTCCGTCAGAGACACTACCTGGTAGTACAAAAGACAGGACAGGAGCAACATGAAACGCCGCCGAATGCTGGCCTCCGTTTAGGGGGAGGAGGGGGAGGAGGAAGGGGGGATGAAGGGGGTGGGTTAGCAGCAGAATGGCGCAAGTCAATTGGACGTACATTTGCTGTTCGGCAAATGCCGTGTAAAAGTGGATCAATTGAAAAATACCAATGAAAGACAGGGGAAAGTTTAGAAGTCTCTTTGGTTGTTTGGGTTTTTAGTAAAGCAGAGTTGAGTCCGAGGCTGGACCGAATTCAAAGTTGTTGAGACAGGAAACGTCTGTGGTCCGTACAGAGCACAGTACAGAGAAACAGTGGTTCAAAGCCCTTCTGCATGTTTGTGTAATATGTCCGCCATGCCACCACCAACAACAAGTAGTTATGAGTGTGCTGCAACCAACTCCGAGCACAACTCTTCCCCTCACAAATCAGCAGTTTCCTGCTTCCTGTGAATACAGCGTACGTAGCCAAAAGGACTCCAACAAAGTAAGGCCTGTTGCACAATAAAACATTCCTAGCAAATGACAAGACGTTTACCACTGCCAGCGGCAAATGCAATAATCGAGACAAGGACACTACACTGATGAGCATATTGACAGGTTATTAGTAAGTCCACATAAAATGAATATGACAACACTCCATAACTCAAATGCACACAAATGAGCCTATGTACCAAAATGTGCCTATGTTGCAGGTTCTCAAGCCGTCTGAGCCTACGGGTGTTTGAGTAAAGTTTAGCGAGAAGTGATTCACATATCAGACACACAGAGGAAAGTGCTATGAATAAACTGATCCACAGCTGAACACAGCCATTCAAAGCCTTGTTGAAGTTACACTTTCCTCTCCTCTTCTATATAGCTGTCAACCATGTCTCAGAAAGAGTAAAACTATCGCTGAATCTGAAACTTAACTAAACTTTTTGCCAGCATTGACACTTTCATGGGTCCTCCAAACCCAGGGTTGGTTGTAATGTCAGCTGTGAATGTTCTCCAGCCCTTTATTTAAACTAAAAGGGTGATAAACCCAACATGGATTGGAACCCACATTGAGAACCTTTCGCCCACTACATCTTGCTTCCATGGATGGGTTCATTTCTGTTCTGTTCAAACTGTTCGAAATATTCACTAAATAGCCATGAATAGTTGATCTGCGTGTGTTAAATTTGAAAATTGAATTATTTTGAAATCACAAAGATAACATATTTGTAGTTATACGTAATTATAAGTACAAGTATACACGTGTTTGACCGCAGATAAACCAACTATGTGCTGTGTGACTGCAGCAACGAGGCCAATAATACGTTACAATACGTTATAATACGTTACAATACGTTATCCATCCATCCATTCTCATCCGCTTATCCGGGGCTGGGTCACGGTGGCAGCCGGCTAAGCAGGGCCCCCCAGGCTTCCTTCTCCCCAGCCATGCTCTCTAGTTCCTCCTGGGGGGTCCTGAGGCGTTCCCAGGCCAGATGAGATATATAATCCCTCCAGCGGGTTCTGGGTCTGCCCCGGGGTCTCCTCCCAGTCAGACGTGCCCGGAAAACCTCTAAGGGGAGGCGCCCGGGGGGCATCCTAATCAGACGCACAGCCTGAACCAAGCCCTGCTTTTTTCTTCCTGAGTTACCGGACGGTTTGCCAGAACTTCCTTGATGCCAACCGAAAGTCCTTCTCCATGGACTCCCCGAACTCCTCCCACACCCGGGTTTTTGCTTCAGCGACCACTGAAGCCGCGGTCCTTTTGGCCTCCTGGTACCCGTCTGCTGTTTCAGGAGAGGCCACGGGGAGGAGGTGAGCCCACGGCGAGGAGGTGAGGCCACGGGGAGATGGCGCCGTACGTGATGCGAGTGTTGCGAGCTCCTGTGAGCCGACGCAGTTTTTTGTTATTTATTCTTTAATTGCAACTATCCTTGCACAGGAAGTTAGCAGTAAGTTCACTTACGACAGTTGTACACTTCTGGAGATTAGAACGACCGTTGCTCGCCGCCTACCAGAGTTTTTCAAATCTTTTGACTTGACGTCCCGCCCGGAGTCCTGAGGCTGCTTTCATTGTGGCGGGGGACTTCAATAAGGCGAACCTGAAGAAAGTTCTCCCGAAGTTCTACCAACACATCACAAGCAACACACGGGGCGAGCGGATCCTCGACCACTGCTACACCCCCTTCCGGGACGGCTACAGGGCCCTCCTCCGCCCACCATTCGGCAAATCGGATCACCGCTCAATCCAACTACTCCCCGCCTACAGGCAGAGACTGAAGCAGCAACCAATCGCTGTGAAGGAGGTCCAATGCTGGTCGGACCAATCAGAGTCTATGCTGCAGGATTGTTTTGATGGCGCGGATTGGAATATGTTCCGAGTCGCGTCGGACAATAACATCAGCGAGTACACGTCCTCAGTCACCGGGTTCATCAAGAAATGCATAGATGACGTTGTTCCCACTAAGTCGATTCGGATTTATCCCAACCAGAAACCATGGATTAATGGCGATGTTCGCGCTGCACTGACTCCGCACACGTAACGCCGCCTTTGACACTGGGAATATGGTGGAATATACGAGAGCCCGCTACGACCTCCGCAAGACCATCGGCTCTGCCAAGCGGGAGTACAAGAACAGGGTGGAGGACAAATTCAAGAGCCACGATGTGAGGGATGTGTGGAAGGGGCTGCAGACAATCATGGACTTCAGAGGGAGAACCAGCGGTGTAGAGAACTCCTCTACCTCCCTCCCAGGCGAGCTAAACACCTTCTTTGCTCGGTTCGACGTGAACGGCAGCCCGCCAAAGTCAGCGCTGCCTGAGGAGACCAGCCTGCTGAACATCTCAGAGGCTGACGTGCGCAGAGCATTCAAGCGGGTGGACATCCGGAAGGCGGCGGGCCCAGACCACATCCCGGGGCGCATCCTCAGAGCATGCGCAGACCAGTTGGCAGGAGTCTTCGCAGACATCTTCAACCTGTCCCTGTCCCAGGCTGTTGTTCCCGAGGTCTTCAAGATGTCCATCATCGTGCCTGTCCCTAAACACCCCAAGGTGCCTGAATGACTGGAGACCCGTAGCCCCCTCAGGTGGTGAGGATGGGCAGCACCACCTCAGAGCCACTGATCCTCAACACTGGAGCCCCTCAGGGATGCGTGTTGAGCCCTCTCCTCTACTCCCTGTACACCCACGACTGCATGGCTATGCACAGCTCCAACGTCTTCATCAGGTTTGCTGACGACACGACAGTGTTGGGTCTGATCGCCGCCGCCGACGAGACAGCCTACAGGGAGGAGGTTGGATTACTGGCACAGTGGTGCCCAGAGAACAACCTCGCCCTCAACGTCAAGAAGACCAAGGAGCTGATCGTGGACTACAGGAAGCGGAGAGGAGAGCACGCCCCCATCTCCATCGACGGTGCTGCAGTAGAGAGGGTCAGCAGCCTTCAAGTTCCTCCGGCGTGCACAATCTCCGACGGACCTCACATGGACCACGCACACCACACACGTGGTGAAAAAGGCCCAACAACGCCTGTATTTCCTCAGGCGACTGAGGAAATTCAACATGTGCCCCCGCATCCTCAGAACATTCTACTCCAGTACCATCGAGAGTGTTCTCAACTGGATGCATCACCGTCTGGTACGGGAACTGCACCGCACTGGAGCGTAGAACACTACAGAGGGTGGTGCGGACGGCCCAGTACATCGTTGGAGTTGAGCTTCCCTCCCTCACACCAGGCGGTGCGTGGCCAAGGCCAAACGGATTATTAAAGACAATAACCACCCCAGCCACAAACTGTTCACACTTCTACCGTCAGGTAGGCGATACCGCAGTATCAAGTGCCGCACGAGCAGACTCAGAGACAGCTTCCACAGTCAGGCCATCAGGCTGCTGAACAAGTGCTAGTGCTAAGTGTTACTGCTACTGCTTAGTTCTAGTCCTGGTGTTAAGTGCAAGTGTTACTGCTGGTGCAAGTGCTGGTAGTAGTGCTAAGTGTTGGTGCCGGTGTTACTGCTAGTGCCAGTATTACTACTAGTGCTAGTCCGGTTGCTAATTGCTGGTGCTAGTGTTGTTCTAGTGTGACTGTCTGAGGAAGTATTCTGTGACATTCTGTGAATGTCAAAATATAACAATCTATATTTTATTACATTGATTTATATTTGTATTGCTCCCCTTAATATTTTTGTATACTTTATTTTCTTACAGTTTTCTTTTGTTTAGATTTTTTGTAACTTTAATATAGTTTTCTATTTTTATTTCCATTTGTATTCTTTTATAACTGCAGTCGGATGTCGGGCTTTTGCACATAAGATTTTCACTCACTGCTTATACTTGTGTACTTGTGTGAAGTGACAATAAAATACTTGAAACTTGAGGTGGTGAGCCCACGGGAGGCCGCGGGGAGGTGGTGAGCCCACGGGGAGGAGGTGAGCCCACAGGGAGGTGGTGAGCCCACGGGGAGGTGGTGAGGCCACGGGGAGGAGGTGAGCCCACGGGGAGGTGGTGAGGCCACGGGGAGGAGGTGAGCCCACGGGGAGGAGGTGAGCCCACGGGGAGGAGGTGAGCCCACGGGGAGGAGGTGAGGTGAGGCCACGGGGAGGTGGTGAGGTGAGGCCACGGGGAGGTGGTGAGGTGAGGCCACGGGGAGGTGGTGAGCCCACGGGGAGGAGGTGAGGCCACGGGGAGGAGGTGAGGTGAGGAGGTGAGGCCACGGGGAGGTGGTGAGGAGGTGAGGCCACGGGGTGGAGGTGAGGAGGTGAGGCCACAGGGAGGTGGTGAGGCCACGAGGTGAGGTGAGGAGGTGAGGCCACGGGGAGGAGGTGAGGCCACAGGGAGGTGGTGAGGAGGTGAGGCCACGGGGAGGAGGTGAGGTGGTGAGGCCACGGGGAGGAGGTGAGCCCACGGGGAGGTTGGTGAGGTGAGTGAGGTGAGGCCACGGGGAACCCGGGTTTTTGCTTCAGCGACCGCTGAAGCCGCGGTCCTTTTGGCCTCCCGGTACCCGTCTGCTGTTTCAGGAGACCCCTGGGCCAACCAGGCCCGAAAGGCCTCCTTCTTCAGCCTGACGGCTTCCTTCACCGCTGGTGTCCACCAACGGGTTCTTGGGTTGCCGCCACGACAGGCACCGACAGCCTTTTGACCACAGCTCCGAGCTGCAGCCTCTACAATGGAGGCTCTGAACATGGCCCACTCAGGTTCCATGTCCCCAACCTCCCCCGGGATGCACGAGAAGTTCTTCCGGAGGTGGGAGTTAAAGACCCTATGGACAGGGGCTTCCACCAGACGTTCCCAGTTCACCCTCACTACACGTTTGGGTTTACCAGGTCTGTCTGGCAGCCGCCATCTGATCCAACTCACCACCAGGTGGTGATCAGTTGACAGCTCTGCTCCTCTCTTCACCCGAGTGTCCAAAACATGCGGCCGCAGATCTGCTGATACGATTACAAAGTCGATCAGCGACCTTTGGCCTAAGGTGGTCCGGTACCAGGTACACTTGTGGACCACCCTATGTTCGAACATGGTGTTTGTTATGGCCAGTCCATGACTAGCACAGAAGTCCAATAACAAAACACCACTCTGGTTCAGATCGGGCAGGCCGTTCATCCCAATCACTCCCCTCCAGGTTTCTCCATCATTGCCCACGTGTGCGTTGAAGTCCCCCAGTAGAACTGTGGAGGAGGTGAGGAGGTGAGGTGAGGAGGTGAGGCCACGGGGAGGAGGTGAGGTGAGGAGGTGAGGCCACGGGGAGGAGGTGAGGCCACGGGGAGGAGGTGAGGCCACGGGAAGGTGAGGGACAGGTGAAGGGGAGGGGTGAGGTCATCTAGGGAGGAGGTGAGTTGAGGAGGTGGAGGCCACGGGGAGGAGGTGAGGTGCAGGGAGGTGAGGCCACGGGGAGGAGGTGAGGTGAGGAGGTGAGGCCACGGGGAGGAGGGAGGTTGGGCACGGGGAGCAGGTGGTGAGGAGGTGAGGCCACGGGGAGGAGGTGAGGCCACGGGTGAGGAGGTGAGGCCACGGGGAGGAGGTGAGGCCACGGGAAGGTGGTGAGGAGGTGAGGCCACGGGGAGGAGGGGAGGAGGTGAGGCCACGGAGAGGTGGTGAGGAGGTGAGGCCACGGGGAGGAGGTGAGGCCACGGGGAGGTATATAATACGTCACAATACGTTATAAAACATAAAACATTATAAAACACCTACTCCGGGTGGACCTAATTGCGGAGCTAGCGGGGCTAACAACAAACAAACAAACAACGAGAAACTCACGCCGCTGCGGGTACTTGGGGGTCGGAGGAGGAGGAGGTCTGGCGGAGGAGAGTCTAGAGAACATGTCTCGAGAACATGTCTAGAGAACACGTCTAGAGAACATGTCGTCGTCCCGCCTTGTAGAAAACTATCATAAAAACGCGACGTTTTCACCACGGTCCCTGCCTGCCTTGTAGAAAACTATCATAAAAACGCGACGTTTTCACCACGGTCCCTGCCTGCCTTGTAGAAAACTATCATAAAAACGCGACGTTTTCACCACGGTCCCTGCCTGCCTTGTGGACACTAGAATATAAATAGAAACGCGTCTTTTATCACCACGATCGCTGCCATGCTTGTAGACACTAAAATATAAACGCTACTTTTCCACCACTGCCAGTGCATTGCTTATGGACACTAAAATATAAATAGAAACTACTTTTTCACCACGGTCCCTGTTGGGGACGGTGTGACGGACATCGGCGACAGCCAATCACTGCACGGCACAGGGAGGGAACCCAGACGCCGATTGGCTAAAAAAGATTGATCGCGATCCACCACAGGCTGATTTAAAGACGCACACAAGCCTTTGTTAATATAGATTTGTTTTATATATTTATATATATTTCTTTTCCCTTTTAAATGTACTATATGTAAGAATCAGTGCATTCTAAGCTAAGTGGTTTGAGACAATAACAATCAGAAACTAATTAGTTCTAATCATAATGACTAGTTAGTTCTAATTATAATTAAACATTGTACACATTTAAAAAAGCTATGAAATATATATATTTTTTAATTATCCACAATTACATGCCACTTAGTTCCTTTTCCACACAAAATCGGACCCGACTGAAATCAGACCCTCTAACCCTAACAATAAGTCTAACCCTAACTAACTCTAACTAACTCTACCCTAACTAACTCTAACCCTAACCTAACCCTAACTCTAACCTAACCCTAACTAACCCTAACACTAACCCTACTCTAACTCTAACCTAACTCTAACCCAGAAGCTGATCAACAGAGAAGCTCTCATGTTTGAACTTCAACCACAACTTGCTCACAAACTGGTGATTTAAACAGATTTGTGCAGTAAAATCCTACATGTAGTCCCTGAACACAGTATTATATTATATACAGGACCTTTAAACAAAGTAAAATCCTACATGTAGTCCCTGAACACAGTATTATATTATATACAGGACCTTTAAACAAAGTAAAATCCTACATGTAGTCCCTGAACACAGTATTATATTATATACAGGACCTTTAAACAAAGTAAAATCCTACATGTAGTCCCTGAACACTATTATATTATATACAGGACCTTTAAACAAAGTAAAATCCTACATGTAGTCCCTGAACGGATTCATGATTCTTACATATAAGACCTTTAAACAAAAAACAGTCATGAAAAACAACATAAATCCAGTACCAAAAAACAGAGTCAATTGAACAGAAGCTCTGAATGATCTCCCAGGCTCACAGATTGTATATAATAGTTGAATTAACATTGCCGCTGCATAACAAACAATACTTAACCTTAACTCTGCAATGTTTGGTCAAGGTAAAGATAGCAGGCGTCTAGACTAAAGCCTTCTGCTGTCCCCGGGGGGCCTCAGTAAGAAACAATAGATTTAGTCGTCAATGACAAAGAAACATTCGTTTTTGATCCTGGACGAAAACGGCTCTCGTCCAGTTTGTTAAAATGTTTGTTTTGTTTGCATTGATTTTACCATATCAGTATACTATGTAATTTACATGTAATCTAGTTATATGTATTTAACTCATAATGTGTCTCTCTCCATTGACTAGTAACGTACATATTGTTACTGCTATAAGGTGAGAGAGGTAAATAGAGAGCTGAAGCCAGCTCTCTATTTACTTATTCAAATGTTGTCCAGCTGGACTGAGAGTCTCAAGGAAAACAAATCATTCCACTTTGTTTCCTCATCGGCATTAAAGGCACCGAATGCATCATATCCATTTCGTTCACGTACAGAATCCTTGTCATTAAATAAAACTACAAGAGCTGCAATCTACCCAGAAAATACAGCAACACAGCCACAAGCACACCGTGACCAACACCTCAGCAGCCTGTAAACACACACTACACCGAACTACACCAACACAAGAACTCAATTGGGAGACAGATTACACATCTTCTGTTGTACCCAAGAGACAACGGCAACCTACTCAGCAGCGAGTACATGTTTGTACACTAAATGAACACAAAACAAGTTTGTGTTAATTGTCTTCCATTTTGCCAAACACCTTGTTTACTGTTTTGCTCTGTTAAGCCACGTTACACATACAGTGTGTTCAACGGCTTAAGAAACCCCAAGAACTAATACAAATAAATGTTTTATAAAAAAACAACACAACAGCACACTAACTCATAAAATGACGAGTTACACAAACATGCAGAGAGCTTCGGGTGCAACTGGACTCTGGTGAGCACATTTCCAAGCAAAGGAAATAGTGTGCAGACACACACGACATGGACACACTTTTACACACAGCTTTGCAATGATACGGTGACAATAAACACTTTAAACACACAGCACTAAAGCGTGTTGCAATAACAAGCTCGTGGTGATGGTTAAAAGAAAAAAAAAAAAGACACACAATTTGATTTACAATTACACTGTGCATACAGCCTTAAGAAAAGGCAAATTAACTGACAGTTAAGCACTGACTCCACGGATGCATCACTAAAAACACTACAAATGAACACAGCAGCTAGTGTTGGATTCACAGGCATGGATTCATCTCAATTGCACCCTGGGGGATGCATGTAGGTTACAGAATATACAGTTGTGGTCAAAAGTTTACATACACTTATAAAGAACATGTATGTCATGGCAGTCCAGAGTTTCCAATAATTTTTCTACAACTCTTATTTTTCTGTGATAGAGTGATTGGAGCACATACTTCTTTGTCACAAAAAACATTCATGAAGTTTGGTTCTTTTATGAATTTATTATGGGTCTACTGAACATGTGACCAAATCTGCTGGGTCAAAAATATACATGAATGATCAATTTAGATGATGTAGAAAGTTGTGTCGATCAAATGAGCTTTGTGGCCTCTTAACTTCTTGTGAGTGATTATGATTGACTACAGCTGGTGACTTCTCTGAGCCCATTTAAATAGGACTCATTAGATACCATCATTAGACTCAGCCACAATGGGAAAGTCAAAGGAGCTTAGCACGGATCTGAAAAAGCGGATCATTGACTTGAACAAGTCAGGAAAGTCACTTGGAGCAATTTCAAAGCAGCTCCAGGTCCCGAGATCAACTGTGCCTAAGTGTAAAGTGCACGGCACAGTTGTGTCACTGCCACGATCAGGAAGAAAACGCAAGCTATCACCTGCTGCTGAGAGAAAATTGGCCAGGATGGTCAAGAGTCAACCGAGAACCACCAAAAAGCAGGTCTGCAATGAATTAGAAGCTGCTGGAACACAGGTGTCAGTGTCCACAGTCAAGTGTGTTTTACATCGCCATGGGCTGAGAGGCTGCCGTGCAAGAAGGAAGCCCTTGCTCCAGAAGCGGCACCTTAAGGCTCGACTGAAGTTTGCTGCTGATCATATGGACAAAGAAAAGGCCTTCTGGAGGAAAGTTCTGTGGTCAGATGAAACAAAAATGGAGCTCTTTGGCCACAATGACCAGAAATATGTTTGGAGGAGAGAAGGTGAGGCCTTTAACCCCAAGAACACCATGCCTACCGTCAAGCATGGTGGTGGTAGTATTATGCTCTGGGCCTGTTTTGCTGCCAATGGAACTGGTGCTTTACAGAATGTAAATAGAATAATGAAGGAGGAGGATTACCTCCAAATTCTTCAGGACAACCTAAAATCATCAGCCAGAAGGTTGGGTCTTGGGCGCAGTTGGGTGTTCCAACAGGACAATGACCCCAAACACACATCAAAAGTGGTAAAGGAATGGCTAAATCAGGCTAGAATTAAGGTTTTAGAATGGCCTTCCCAAAGTCCTGACTTAAACCCCATCGAGAACCCCCCATGTGGACAGTGCTGAAGAAACAAGTCCATGTCAGAAAGCCAACAAATTTAGCTGAACTGCAACGATTCTGTCAAGAGGAGTGGTCAAAGATTCAACCAGAAGCTTGCCAGAAGCTTGTGGATGGCGACCAAAAGCGCCTAATTGAGGTGAACATGGCCAAGGGACATGTAACCAAGCATTAACATTGCTGTATGTATATTTTTGACCCAGCAGATTTGGTCACATTTTCAGTAGACCCATAATAAATTCATAAAAGAACCAAACTTCATGAATGTTTTTTGTGACAAAGAAGTATGTGCTCCAATCACTATCACAGAAAAATAAGAGTTGGAGAAATTATTGGAAACTCTGGACTGCCATGACATACATGTTCACAAGTGTATGTAAACTTTTGACCACAACTGTATATTATTATGTTATTGGCGTCAATACAATGACAATGTTCTCTTTTAGTGACATGTTGAGCACATCAGAGAGCTATTGCCATTGCTAATCCATGGCGTTCAACACATAAACATGAAGACATCATGGCGACTATGTGGACGTGATGCTGCTGCCATCGCTGCTTACCTCCCACTCCTTGACGTTGATGTCGGTGACGGGCTCGTCCTCTGCCGCCGCCTTCTCAGACTCCTCGTTCTTCTTGACCACCCTGAACCCGGGCTCCCGGCCCACGCCGCGCACCCCCTCCCCGTACATGTCCGGGCTCCACTGGATGAAGAAGACGTACAGGTGGTCTGACCTGCATGGGGACACGGACACGAGGAACCATGAAGCCCTCCTGTTGGAGCTGGAAGTGGCCCCATGCTGGCTCTGCACATACGACATGACATACATTACAGCACGTATGTGTTACAGCACATGTGACAATATATTAGAGATGGCAGCAACAATCTGTTGATATTGTCCTGGTGTTAAGGTAACTATGGAGTAATTCGTGTTAGTAGCTATTGTCTTACACCCGGGGCCTGTTTGAAGCAGCAGGGTGAGACTTGCTTGTTGGACAGGATTCCCACACCTTGGTAAACATTACATTCAAAGATGTTTCAAGGACTTCCAAGGTCGAAGGGACAAGCCATTATGTCATGGTTCAGACACTCATAAATCACTGCTTGAAAGGGTTAACACACGTAACACAATTAAGTGTGAATACAAATGATCTACTACTTCAATTTAGACATGTCAAGTTACGTTGATTTGTTGGTAAATTACTACCAAGGATGAAAAATGCTTTGATTACACTAATTTTGGATAAGAGCATATCAAGTTGTTTGTTGTCTAAACCAATGAGACAAAAGAAGGTGGAATAGCATCTTATTTCTCTTCTTAGTTATCTCAGAGCTAACCAGCTATGTCGCTAGCTATGTATACTGCATCTATGTAGTTTGCTCCAGGTTAGGCTCACAGCATGAGTCTCCACGGTAACTGAACTGAGATTAATTGTTCCACGCTTGGTATCTGAAACTCTAAAATTAAACGATGGGTCCAGCTTCTTGAAATATGGCCCCACGTGTTGTTCTCTGCCTAGTCTTAAATAACAGTTATACACATGCAAGTGCAGTTGACTTTAAATCGATGGCTGAATGACTAATCTAAGTCACGTGATCATGTCTCGGGGAGAAGATCATGTCAAACACACGCCACTTTCCCCCGGGTGTGAGGCGGGGTCGCCTAGCAACGGGTTGGTGACAACGAACGTGTTGGTGCCACATAATCAGAGCTCACAGCAGAAGGAGCATCCTCTAGTCTCTGGGCTACATGTGCTAGCACTCTGACAACACACACACACACACACACACACACACACACACACACACACACACACACACACACACACACACACACACACACACACACACACACACACACACACACACACACCCCAACAAAATGGCGGTTATTTCTAACATTGGAAACATTTGAAACTGGCTTTTCTGTTTAAGATGCTCAGAAGGTATCTGATGTCATCTCCTTTGTGTCTTGTTCGTCTCTCTTTCCCGCGGCCGAGGAAACTAATATTCCAGTTTGACTCGGCTGTGCCAAATCAATTTGGGTGCTGTGTTTATGGGCCTCTAGGAAAATGTAATGATCCAATTAAGCAATTGGGATTAATTCAAAAGCAAAACATTCATGTGGGGTCAGTGTCTCCTCCTGCAACGAGTCCTTGTGGGCGAGGGGTGATAACCTAATTGTGGACAACACTGACTCACCAAGAGGCTTCCACATTTACTGCTAAATGCAGCAGAGAAAGTGGAATAAATCGGTCGAGTTCAACAAAAAACGTCTAAGCGGCACAGATGACATACATATCTTACATACACACATATCTTCAGCCGCCGTCGAGGAACACAGCTGGTCGAGTCAGCATGGGGGAGACGGACCGGGGGAGGGGAGGGGGGAGCTACATGCTACATAGCTACATGCTACATGCTAGCCTGTGTGACGCGCTGCATACGGACCTCTCCTGCGGGATGGAGAACCAGTATTCGTGTTTCTTGCCCTGCTGGGCGTACTGCTGCATGGACGCGCTGGCGTTGGACACAAACGTCTTCTTCATGGGCTTCCCCACCCGCAGACACAGGAACCTGTGGGACCGGACCTTCCGTCTCTCTGCTGGTCCTGGGATGGGGTGAGGGGAGGTTGGGTTGGTGTTAGGGTTAGAGTTAGGGTTAGGGATGGGTTAGGGATGGGTTAGGGTTAGGGATGGGCTAGGGTTAGGGTTTAGAGGTAGGGTTTAGGGTTAGGGGGGGAGAGAGTTAGGGTTAGGGTTAGGGTTTAGGGGTAGGGGTAGGGTTAGGGTTGGGGGGAGAGAGTTAGGGTTAAGGGTAGGGTTTAGGGGTAGGGTTAGGGTTGGGAGGAGAGAGTTAGGGTTAGGGTTAGGGTTTAGGGGTAGGGGTGGGGGGGAGAGAGTTAGGGGTAGGGTTTAGGGGTAGGGTTAGGGGGGGGAGAGAGTTAGGGTTTTCAACATATTACCTTTCAATACCGTTGCCAATTTAATTATAAAATCTTACTGATCTTACTTTTACTGCTATTATATTAGGCGTATACACTTTACATTTATTATTTTACTGTTTTTAATCTTACGTTGTTATTTTTGAGAATTTCCTTCGGGATTAATACTGTTCTATCTTATCTTATTCTATAGTTTAAGTGAAACAAAAAAACTCAAAGAAAACGCAAGAGTGTGTGACTAAACCAAATGCACCAACTGCACTGCAGAATGACCGATGATGCAGGAGCCAGAATACAGATACATGCATACATTATATACATACCCTGTACAGTATATACTGTATATATTATGAACACATTGATCCAGAGAGTTCAGGGGGACAAATGCACACTTGTGTGGGCTGAGCAGATGTACTAGTACAACTCTCTCCGTGAAGCTGGAGGAAGACGAAGGGGATATCAAACCCCCCCCCCAGTCTCTGCTCACAGACATAAATAACTCAACTTTAACTGTAAAGCAGCAACGTTTCTCTCATCGTTGGGGGGGATTAACAACTTTAGCTGGAACGCAGCTCCGTATGCTGGCACAAATGAAAGTGGGCGATCAGATAACAAGGCGAAGATTATGCCGACCAGAAGGCGACTGAAGCAAGGTTGAACCCTGAGGGAGGGAAGGAAGGAGGGAAGGAGGGAGGGAGGGGAGGGAGGGAGGGAGGGAGGCAGTGTAATTTTTACTTTGTTCTCCAGAAGGCGTTTGGAGAATTTAGCATTTACTGCCTCGCACAGAACGCCACCCAAAGTTTTATGGGTGTTTTGATATTGGCTTCGAAGAACATTAGCATACAACTACGACAACCCACCTCCCCCCCCACCTCGTGCAGATGTGTTTATGCCCTGCTGGCGTCTGATAGGCTGTAGCTTATTGTCAGCGGGAAAGCAGCAGGAGGCGGGCGACGGCAGGGGACGACGGGGGACGGCGGGCGACGACAGGCGACGGTGGGGACGACAGGCGATGGCGGGGGACGGCGGGGCGACGACGGGGGACGGCGGGCGACGACAGGCGACGGTGGGGACGACAGGCGATGGCGGGGGACGGCGGGGGACGACGGGGGACGGCGGGCAAACCCGCGGTGGAACAGAGATCAAAGAGGCGCACAAAAAGCGCTCTCATTCTGAAACGCGGGTGCGCTCCCGCAACAACACGCTAACGAAACACGCGCCGCCGAAGTACAAAATAGATAAAAGGTAAAAGGTGATCAGGAGGGATCTGATCCGGTCGGAGCGTAGAGTAGCGGTGATGATGCTGGAGGCCAAGTAGCCCAAAAGCTAAAGTAAGGACACATTAAGCAATGTTTAAGCGCATTACTGCAGAGGAGGCAACCCTGAAGCATCGCTCTGCCAAGTCTCAACTCTTCTCTGTTCTGACACCAGTGGTGGAATGAGCTCCTGGCTGACGTCAGGACGGCCGAGTCGCTCGGCAGCTTCCGCAAGAGACTCAAGACTCACCTGTTCAGAGTTCACCTGGACTCTACATAACCCCCCTCCTTAACAAGAGACTCAAGACCATGCCTCTCCTTCAACAAATGTACTCTTCGTAAGTCACTTTGGATAAAAGTGTCTGATAAATGCCCTCAATGTAAATGTGACGTGACGGTGCAGTGCGCTCTGTGCCACCATGTTCCTCCACTGCGGACGGAGCCTAGAGTGTGTTTACCCTCTGTGGAGCTCAGGGAGCCCTCCTTCCTTCCTTCTCCTTCTCCTTCTCCGTTTGCGGCTCCCCGGTGGCCTTCTGCTTCTCGGCCCGGTACAGGGTAGTGTCCCCGGTGCCCTGGGTGGCGGTGGCCTCCTCCCCCCGCCTGGAGGGCTCGGCGGTGGGACCACCGGGCGCGGCCACCGAGCTGTCGGACCCGGACCCGGGGCTCGCTGGGGGAGAGCGGCCGTCCCGGGTGCCGCCTGTAGCGGCGTCCGGGGGGCCGTCCTCCACCGGGGCCGAACCCCGGGGCTCCGTCGGTTTGCCGGCCGCCCCGGCGGAAGTGGGGGCGGGGCCGGGGGGAGAGGTGGGGGCGGGGCCGGGGGCGGAGGCGGGGCCGGGGGGAGAGGTGGGGGCGGGGCCGGGGGCGGAGGTGGGGGCGGGGCCAGGAGCGGAGGCGTCCAGCTGGGCGACCGTCTTCACCGACTCGCTGGAGGCAGCGGCGGACGAGCGGTCCAGCAGCCGCAGGTCGTCGGTGGACGCCTGCGGCTCCTCCTCTCGGATGGGCGACAGCTCCGACTCGGTGAACACGTCCTCGGACACGGAGCCCTCGGTGCTGCGCGGCGCCGTGCTGCCGCTGTCGGTGGGCGGCCGCACGGCCTCGCCCTCCGCCTGCTGGGACAGGTGTCTCTCGGCCGGCAGAGGCTCCAGGTCACTGAGAGAGAGAGAGAGAGACAGAGGGAGAGAGAGAGAGAGAGAGAGAGACAGAGAGACATGAGGGGCGAGAGAGAGCGGATGTGAGCATATCTGCACAAACAGGACCAAGTATTGTATTGTATTGTATGGAGAGAGGTAGAGATGGAGAGATGGAGAGGTAGAGATGGAGAGGTAGAGATGGAGAGAGGTAGAGATGGAGAGATGGAGAGGTAGAGAGGTAGAGATGGAGAGAGGTAGAGATGGAGAGATGGAGAGAGGTAGAGATGGAGAGATGTAGAGATGGAGAGGTAGAGATGGAGAGAGGTAGAGATGGAGAGATGGAGAGATGGAGAGAGATGGAGATGGAGAGATGGAGAGAGGTAGAGAGGTAGAGATGGAGAGATGGAGAGAGGTAGAGATGGAGAGAGGTAGAGATGGAGAGATGGAGAGAGGTAGAGATGGAGAGAGGTAGAGATGGAGAGATGGAGAGAGGTAGAGATGGAGAGAGAGAGGTAGAGATGGAGAGAGGTAGAGAGGTAGAGATGGAGAGAGGTAGAGATGGAGAGATGGAGAGAGGTAGAGATGGAGAGAGGTAGAGATGGAGAGAGGTAGAGATGGAGAGATGGAGAGAGGTAGAGATGGAGAGAGGTAGAGATGGAGAGATGGAGAGAGGTAGAGATGGAGAGAGGTAGAGATGGAGAGAGGTAGAGATGAAGAGATGGAGAGAGGTAGAGAGGTAGAGATGGAGAGAGGTAGAGATGGAGAGAGGTAGGGAGACAGAGAGACCCAAAAGAAACAACCAAAAACTTCCATATCTGCTGAGTACAGGAATGTGCAAACACAGCAGCAAGATTTGTGAGCTGTTGCGACAGGAGAAGGAATAACGGAATACAACCTCCATGAAGACTGTCACCTGTCAATCCCCCTTTTTTTCAATTTTTTATATTTTATTTTAATTTGTTATTTTATTTGTGTATTTTTTATATACCGTATTTTTCGGACTATAAGGCGCACTTAAAATCCTGTAATTTTCTCAAAAATCGACAGTGCGCCTTATAAGTCCGGTGCGCCTTATGTATTAACCTCGAACCGATTTTATGTGGTACACGGCGCCTCAAATCTGTCAAGCAGCACCGCTTGATGGATTGTCGGCGCATTACGGCTACCGCGGCGTAATACTTGATGGATTGTCGGCGCATTACGGCTACCGCGGAGTAATACTTGATGGATTGTCGGCGCATTACGGCTACCGCCGGAGTAATACTTGATGGATTGTCGGCCGCATTACGGCTACCGCGGCGTAATACTTGATGGATTGTCGGCGCATTACGGCTACCGCGGAGTAATACTTTGATGGATTGTCGGCGCATTACGGCTACCGCGGAGTAATACTTTGATGGATTGTCGGCGCATTACGGCTACGGCGGCGTAATACTAGCCTTGCGGAGTGAAGGGTACGTACTGTGCTTCAACATACCGGTAATATTATGGTGTGTGTACAAGGACTGAAGATGAAGAATTTGATGGATTTGTGGATGAGGAATGAACTGAAAAAGTGAGTGTATTGTTTTGTATTTTATGTGTTACAACTGAACAATGTTGAGAGTTATTGTGAATGAGTTGAATAAAGTTCGATTTATCTGACTGTTTTGTGTTGCTTATGCCTTATAATGCGGTGCGCCTTATAATCCGGTGCGCCTTATGTATGAAAATAGACCCGTTCATTGACAGTGCGCCTTATAATCCGGTGCGCCTTATAGTCCGGAAAATACGGTAATTTGTTTTATTATTTTTTTTTTTCAAGTTGACAAACTTACCTGAATATATTTAGTTCTTTACAAGTATACTTTAGAAACCCAGATTTATACATTTGATCGCAATATTGCAGCTTTGTGCACACATTTGTTTGTTGAATATCTTGTACAATTGTACATTTGTAATTAGATTTGTTTTGTTTTTGTTTTTATTTTCCACTCGCTTTGGCAATGTGAATGTAGGTTTCCCCCGCTGCCAATAAAGCTCTTTACATTGAAGAGAGAGAGAGAGAGAGAGAGAGAGAGACAGAGAGAGACAGAGACAGAGAGAGAGAGAGAGAGAGAGAGAGAGAGAGAGAGAGATAGAGAGACTGGATATAGACCTATATAGTTCTTTAAAAGAATACTTTTTATTTACCACTCGCTTTGGCAATGTAAATGTACGTTTCCCATGACAATAAAGATCTTTACATTGAAAATTGAATTGAGAGAGAGAGAGAGAGAGAGAGACGCACAGACAGACAGAGAGAGAGAGAGACACCCAACAGGAGGTGGAAACCGAGCTCCACTTCCTAACAACCTGCCACCTATACCAAGACATTAGAGATACATACTTCCCACAGATTTCAAACACCCAAAAGAATTTTGAAAACTTAACAAACAACCAAAAACTTCCATATCTGCTGGGCGAGGTACAGGAATGTGCAAACACAGCAGCAAGATTTGTGAAGCTGTTGCGACAGGAAAAGGACATCCAATGGAATACAACCTCCATAAAAAAAGACCAAAGAGGGGCGAGGACGAACAGAAAAATAACAAACAAAAATTACCCCCGGAATACGCTCCATAAAGACTGTCATCACCTGGTCAACATTTAGATATTACTTTATTATTTTTTTTATGTATTTTATATATATATATATATATATATAAATTATATCGGCTGTATATATTTTGCTGTGTTTATGGGCCTCTAGGAAAATGTAATGATCCAATTAAGCAATTGGGATTAATTCAAAAGCAAAACATTCATGTGGGGTCAGTGTCTCCTCCTGCAACGAGTCCTTGTGGGCGAGGGGTGATAACCTAATTGTGGACAACACTGACTCACCAAGAGGCTTCCACATTTAATGCTAAATGCAGCAGAGAAAGTGGAATAAATCGGTCGAGTTCAACAAAAAACGTCTAAGCGGCACAGATGACATACATATCTTACATACACACATATCTTCAGCCGCCGTCGAGGAACACAGCTGGTCGAGTCAGCATGGGGGAGACGGACCGGGGGAGGGGAGGGGGGAGCTACATGCTACATAGCTACATGCTACATGCTAGCCTGTGTGACGCGCTGCATACGGACCTCTCCTGCGGGATGGAGAACCAGTATTCGTGTTTCTTGCCCTGCTGGGCGTACTGCTGCATGGACGCGCTGGCGTTGGACACAAACGTCTTCTTCATGGGCTTCCCCACCCGCAGACACAGGAACCTGTGGGACCGGACCTTCCGTCTCTCTGCTGGTCCTGGGATGGGGTGAGGGGAGGTTGGGTTGGTGTTAGGGTTAGAGTTAGGGTTAGGGATAGGGTTAGGGAGGGTTAGGGTTAGGGTTAGGGTTAGGGTTAGGGTTAGGGTTAGGGTTAGGGTTAGGGTTAGGGTTAGGGTTAGGGTTAGGGTTAGGGTTAGGGTTTAGGGTTAGGGTTAGGGTTAGGGTTAGGGTTAGGGTTAGGGTTAGGGTTAGGGTTAGGGTTAGGGTTAGGGTTAGGGTTAGGGTTAGGGTTAGGGTTAGGGTTAGGGGGGGGAGAGAGTTAGGGTTTTCAACATATTACCTTTCAATACCGTTGCCAATTTAATTATAAAATCTTACTGATCTTACTTTTACTGCTATTATATTAGGCGTATACACTTTACATTTATTATTTTACTGTTTTTAATCTTACGTTGTTATTTTTGAGAATTTCCTTCGGGATTAATACTGTTCTATCTTATCTTATTCTATAGTTTAAGTGAAACAAAAAAACTCAAAGAAAACGCAAGAGTGTGTGACTAAACCAAATGCACCAACTGCACTGCAGAATGACCGATGATGCAGGAGCCAGAATACAGATACATGCATACATTATATACATACCCTGTACAGTATATACTGTATATATTATGAACACATTGATCCAGAGAGTTCAGGGGGACAAATGCACACTTGTGTGGGCTGAGCAGATGTACTAGTACAACTCTCTCCGTGAAGCTGGAGGAAGACGAAGGGGATATCAAACCCCCCCCCCCAGTCTCTGCTCACAGACATAAATAACTCAACTTTAACTGTAAAGCAGCAACGTTTCTCTCATCGTTGGGGGGGATTAACAACTTTAGCTGGAACGTATGCTGGCACAAATGAAAGTGGGCGATCAGATAACAAGGCGAAGATTATGCCGACCAGAAGGCGACTGAAGCAAGGTTGAACCCTGAGGGAGGGAAGGAAGGAGGGAAGGAGGGAGGGAGGGAGGGAGGGAGGGAGGGAGGCAGTGTAAATTTTACTTTGTTCTCAGAAGGCGTTTGGAGAATTTAGCATTTACTGCCTCGCACAGAACGCCACCCAAGAGTTTTATGGGTGTTTTGATATTGGCTTCGAAGAACATTAGCATACAACTACGACAACCCACCTCCCCCCCCACCTCGTGCAGATGTGTTTATGCCCTGCTGGCGTCTGATAGGCTGTAGCTTATTGTCAGCGGGAAAGCAGCAGGAGGCGGGCGACGGCAGGGGACGACGGGGGACGGCGGGCGACGACAGGCGACGGTGGGGACGACAGGCGATGGCGGGGGACGGCGGGGCGACGACGGGGGACGGCGGGCGACGACAGGCGACGGTGGGGACGACAGGCGATGGCGGGGGACGGCGGGGGACGACGGGGGACGACGGGGGACGGCGGGCAAACCCGCGGTGGAACAGAGATCAAAGAGGCGCACAAAAGCGCTCTCATTCTGAAACGCGGTGCGCTCCCGCAACAACACGCTAACGAAACACGCGCCGCCGAAGTACAAAATAGATAAAAGGTAAAAGGTGATCAGGAGGGATCTGATCCGGTCGGAGCGTAGAGTAGCGGTGATGATGCTGGAGCCAAGTAGCCCAAAAGCTAAAGTAAGGACACATTAAGCAATGTTAAGCGCATTACTGCAGAGGAGGCAACCCTGAAGCATCGCTCTGCCAAGTCTCAACTCTTCTCTGTTCTGACACCAGTGGTGGAATGAGCTCCTGGCTGACGTCAGGACGGCCGAGTCGCTCGGCAGCTTCCGCAAGAGACTCAAGACCCACCTGTTCAGAGTTCACCTGGACTCTACATAACCCCCCTCCTTAACAAGAGACTCAAGACCCACCTGTTCAGAGTTCACCTGGACTCTACATAACCCCCCTCCTTAACAAGAGACTCAAGACCCACCTGTTCAGAGTTCACCTGGACTCTACATAACCCCCAACCTCCTTAACAAGAGACTCAAGACCCACCTGTTCAGAGTTCACCTGGACTCTACATAACCCCCTCCTTAACAGAGCGGACAACACCGGCCGCGGCAGGAAAATACGTTTTGAAAAGTGCTGCCCTTCGCTGCCAACCGCCATTAATATGTATACGGGCCAGCTAATTCAGTTAGGATAAGGTATGCATTAGAGGAGGTGACTCGGTAGAGGGGCGGTGGTTTGAATGCGGAAGAACTTCAACCATGAACATGTGCATGTGTTAGTCCGAGATACACACGTTCTGAATGTTTTGCACCTATTTTTTGGTGTTTGCTTGTTTTGTTATTGTTAATTATTTGAATTATGAGCATGGTGTGATTATGATTATAATCTTGTTCTTGTTATTTTTGTTATTTGTTTTTATATATTATTATTATTATTATTATTATTATTATTATTATTATTATAATAACATTCTGTATAATTATTATAATAAACATTCATGATATTGTTTTTGTTTTGATGTCAAACACCTTGACTACTATTTAAACAAAGAATACATCAATTTGTCTTGTCTTTGCTTGTTTTACATTCTTTGCCCTTAATGTCACTGGTGGGAGCTACCACTCCCAAGGAGCAAGCATCATGCAAGAGATAAACATGGTCTGTGCCAACAACATTACAATCACTGTTTGCGTTGCATCGCTAACTGAATCAGCACGCTCGAATGGATGGCGCCACGTGTATTTCTGAACGTGTCTATTCGGAGGATCTATGTTAATGATATAACCAGGGAATCGTGTGCAGGTTGTAGTCTACAGTAGAACAACAGCCACACGAACATACATACATACATACATACATACATACATACATACATACATACATACATTACATACATACATACATACATACATACATACATACATACATACATACATACACACATACATACATACAAGGAGAAAGAGGAATGGCGAAATGAGAAACGGTGGACATTTGCAGTGGAAACGAGAAAACAACATTATTCACCACATCTCCTCTCTGAACCACATCCAGAAGGCAGGACTAGACGGTGAAGGCTCTGAGCGAAGGCAGAGACACCGCGAGTGCTGACATGAAAAATGTCGCACAGTTCCATTCCACTAGACGTCCAAAGAAAACAGACTCGACAGAACGCATAGAGCGAGGGGGGGTGGGGGGGAGGCGGGGATCTCATGTATATAAGTTACAACCGAAATTATAAGTCAACGAGTCATTATGCAACATATATGCCCTCCCTAACTATCACCCTAAGCACCAATCGCCGTATAGGCCTGACTTATTGAAATACAGGGGATCACTTTGTATGGGACTAAACTATTCCAAACTCATGTAGCTTTTACGCACGCACAACATCGACATGAATGGCAAGATCAACATATTGCCTGGTCCTGGAGCTAAGCCATCAAATGCATCACAGGCCCATAGTTCATACCTGAATAACTTGATATGCAATGCATATGCTACTTTGCTAACGTTAGAAGCAGGAGAATTACATCCCGGTTATCTATCTCTAGATATATATCTATCTCTTATCTCTTTTTCAGACCAGCACCAACCAGCAGACCGTCTTAATGAAGCGTAATGTGTCATATTAACTAAAAATATCAAAAGCACCAGCCACAGACATCCATTTTATGGGCAGTAGGCCTACCCATGCTGATCCGACGCCACACGAATCGTCACAAGAAACATGCAGGTAATAACCACAAGAAAGCTATGGATGCATTCAAGATATAGACCAGGAGTAATATGGGGTAAACACACGACATGGAATGCAAAACTAACGAATCGCCTGGTGAAATAAAGAGGAAGCCTCCAGGGCGGAGGCGGGGCCGGGGGGAGAGGTGGGGGCGGGGCCGGGGGCGGAGGCGGGGGCCCGGGGGAGAGGTGGGGGCGGGGCCGGGGGGCGAGGTGGGGGCGGGGCCAGAGCGGAGGCGTCCAGCTGGGCGACCGTCTTCACCGACTCGCTGGAGGCAGCGGCGGACGAGCGGTCCAGCAGCCGCAGGTCGTCGGTGGACGCCTGCGGCTCCTCCTCTCGGATGGGCGACAGCTCCGACTCGGTGAACACGTCCTCGGACACGGAGCCCTCGGTGCTGCGCGGCGCCGTGCTGCCGCTGTCGGTGGGCGGCCGCACGGCCTCGCCCTCCGCCTGCTGGGACAGGTGTCTCTCGGCCGGCAGAGGCTCCAGGTCACTGAGAGAGAGAGAGAGAGACAGAGGGAGAGAGAGAGAGAGAGAGAGAGACAGAGAGACATGAGGGGCGAGAGAGAGCGGATGTGAGCATATCTGCACAAACAGGACCAAGTATTGTATTGTATTGTATGGAGAGAGGTAGAGATGGAGAGATGGAGAGGTAGAGATGGAGAGGTAGAGATGGAGAGAGGTAGAGATGGAGAGATGGAGAGAGGTAGAGATGGAGAGATGGAGAGAGGTAGAGATGGAGATGGAGAGATGGAGAGAGGTAGAGGGGTAGAGATGGAGAGATGTAGAGATGTAGAGATGGAGAGGTAGAGATGGAGAGAGGTAGAGATGGAGAGATGGAGAGATGGAGAGAGATGGAGATGGAGAGATGGAGAGAGGTAGAGAGGTAGAGATGGAGAGATGGAGAGAGGTAGAGCTGGAGAGAGGTAGAGATGGAGAGATGGAGAGAGGTAGAGATGGAGAGAGGTAGAGATGGAGAGATGGAGAGAGGTAGAGATGGAGAGAGGTAGAGAGGTAGAGATGGAGAGAGGTAGAGAGGTAGAGATGGAGAGAGGTAGAGATGGAGAGATGGAGAGAGGTAGAGATGGAGAGAGGTAGAGATGGAGAGAGGTAGAGATGGAGAGATGGAGAGAGGTAGAGATGGAGAGAGGTAGAGATGGAGAGATGGAGAGAGGTAGAGATGGAGAGAGGTAGAGATGGAGAGAGGTAGAGATGAAGAGATGGAGAGAGGTAGAGAGGTAGAGATGGAGAGAGGTAGAGATGGAGAGAGGTAGGGAGACAGAGAGACCCAAAAGAAACAACCAAAAACTTCCATATCTGCTGAGTACAGGAATGTGCAAACACAGCAGCAAGATTTGTGAGCTGTTGCGACAGGAGAAGGAATAACGGAATACAACCTCCATGAAGACTGTCACCTGTCAATCCCCCTTTTTTTCAATTTTTTATATTTTATTTTTATTTGTTATTTTATTTGTGTATTTTTTATATACCGTATTTTTCGGACTATAAGGCGCACTTAAAATCCTGTAATTTTCTCAAAAATCGACAGTGCGCCTTATAATCCGGTGCGCCTTATGTATTAACCTCGAACCGATTTTATGTGGTACACGGCGCTCAAAAATCTGTCAAGCAGCACCGCTTGATGGATTGTCGGCGCATTACGGCTACCGCGGCGTAATACTTGATGGATTGTCGGCGCATTACGGCTACCGCGGAGTAATACTTGATGGATTGTCGGCGCATTACGGCTACCGCGGAGTAATACTTGATGGATTGTCGGCGCATTACGGCTACCGCGGCGTAATACTTGATGGATTGTCGGCGCATTACGGCTACCGCGGAGTAATACTTGATGGATTGTCGGCGCATTACGGCTACCGCGGAGTAATACTTGATGGATTGTCGGCGCATTACGGCTACGGCGGCGTAATACTAGCATTGCGGAGTGAGGGGTGTGTACTGTGCTTCAACATACCGGTAATATTATGGTGTGTGTACAAGGACTGAAGATGAAGAATTTGATGGATTTGTGGATGAGGAATGAACTGAAAAAGTGAGTGTATTGTTTTGTATTTTATGTGTTACAACTGAACAATGTTGAGTTATTGTGAATGAGTTGAATAAAGTTCGATTTATCTGACTGTTTTGTGTTGCTTAATGCGCCTTATAATGCGGTGCGCCTTATAATCCGGTGCGCCTTATGTATGACAATAGACCCGTTCATTGACAGTGCGCCTTATAATCCGGTGCGCCTTATAGTCCGGAAAATACGGTATTTGTTTTATATTTTTTTTTTTCAAGTTGACAAACTTACCTGAATATATTTAGTTCTTTACAAGTATACTTTAGAAACCCAGATTTATACATTTGATCGCAATATTGCAGCTTTGTGCACACATTTGTTTGTTGAATATCTACAATTGTACATTTGTAAATCAACAATTGTAAATGAGATTTTCTTTGTTTTTGTTTTTATTTTCCACTCGCTTTGGCAATGTGAATGTAGGTTTCCCCCGCTGCCAATAAAGCTCTTTACATTGAATTGAATTGAGAGACAGAGAGACAGAGACAGAGACAGAGACAGAGAGAGAGAGAGAGAGAGAGAGAGACCGATAGAGAGACTGGATATAGACCTATATAGTTCTTTAAAAGAATACTTTTTATTTACCACTCGCTTTGGCAATGTAAATGTGCGTTTACCATGACAATAAAGATCTTTAAATTGAAAATTGAATTGAGAGAGAGAGAGAGAGAGAGAGACGCACAGACAGACAGAGAGAGAGAGAGACACCCAACAGGAGGTGGAAACCCAGCTCCACTTCCTAACAACCTGCCACCTATACCAAGACATTAGAGATACATACTTCACACAGATCTCAAACACACAAAAGAATTTAGAAAACTTAACAAACAACCAAAAACTTCCATATCTGCTGGGCGAGGTACAGGAATGTGCAAACACAGCAGCAAGATGTGTGAGCTGTTGAGACAGGAGAAGGACAACGGAATACAACCTCCATAAAGACTGTCAATCACCTGTCAACGCCACTTTATTATTACCATCATTATTTTAATTTGTATTTTTGTATTATTATTATATACTGTATATATATATATTTTATATATATATCTTTTTATTTCTTTTTTTTTGGTAAAAACATTTATATTTAATCTCTTCTAATTTTTTATATAGATTTTTTTTACTTTTACTGTATATATTTAGTTCTTTATAAATATACTTTTTATTTACCACTCGCTTTGGCAATGTAAATGTACGTTTCCCATGACAATAAAGATCTTTAAATTGAATTGACAGAGAGAGACACAGACAGACAGAGAGAGAGACACAGACAGACAGAGAGAGAGACACAGACAGACAGAGAGAGAGACACAGACAGACAGACAGACAGACAGACAGACAGACAGACAGACAGACAGACAGACAGACAGACAGACAGACAGACAGACAGACAGAGAGAGAGAGAGAGAGAGAGAGAGAGAGAGAGAGAGAGAGAGAGAGAGAGAGAGAGAGGAATATAAGACAGCTGAGAAGTGAACTGCTCGGCCTGACAAGGATAAGAATCACTTGTTATTCCAATTGCTGTTCTAGAGTAACTCCACCTAAATATAGTAATATAGTAACAGCCTGTTGGCCTGGCCAGCAATGCATCAGACCCCACACAACACACTCCAATACCATTAACACACACACACACACACACACACACACACACACACACACACACACACACACACACACACACACACACACACACACACACACACACACACACACACACACACACACACACACACACACACACACACACACACACACACACACACACGCAATTTCGTAGGGAGCCCTTTCCCCGAACTTTCTTTGGGGGCCCCCTTAAACATTTGCCTTTTGGACTAATATAATATATTATAAAATGCCCTTGTCCTAAATTGCCCAGATTCACCTGTTATTTAATACATCCAATATGCAACACACACACACACGGCATAACCACACGCATGGGGGCTAGCATGACGTCAAGTTAGCATGACGCAAGCTTCACATGGCGAGCGTATCAGATGACCCGCGGTGGGGGAGGTCAGACGGCTCCGACGCGTCCGTTTGGAAGTGCCGACGAGGCCCTCAGCACTCACTCCTCTCACCCCTGGCTCTCATTGCTACGACCATTTTATTTTGGCACACGGAGGGGAGGAGGAGGAGGAGGAAGAGGAAAAGTGATTAAACTGTCGGACGGCCGCTGATGCAATCTCAGCGAGGAGCCGACGAACTAAAGTGATTACATCTCTTGGAGTGGGGTGTGTTGGGACGAGAGGGGTAGATAGACAGAGAGAGAGAGTCAGGGAGAGAGGGATATGAAGAAATTAAAGTGAGCTTTATAAATGTGACTGTAAATCACATTTTATCAGAGAAGGGACGAGGACGACGGATTTGGCATCGCGGTTAACAAGCAGAATTATTTGACTGCATGTTGTTCATTAATGTGAGAGCAGAACTCGCTTTTATACGCAGACGGTCATGTCGGGGACAGACATTAAATAACGTTTTCGGAGTTTTGAAGTTTTGAAGACGAAGCGAACAAAAAAACCAATAACACTTTTCCATTTATTTTTCAGGCGTTCGACATTCAAGGAGATATTATCCCACCAGGTGTGAGCTGCAAGCTGTTTCACAATTGCCATGTGACTACCGTCTAGTGACATCACAAGTGGGAATGTCCACCTAGATCAGGGGTGGCCAACAGTCAGAGACGAAGAGCCAATTTCTTTACTGTGTTACTGCAAAGAGCCACATCATACACACATGAACATCTCCCCATCTCTTCCTCTCACACCCCCCCCTCCATCAGAACCGCAAATTAACGGACCCCCCCCCCCCATCAGAACTGTGAATTAACGGACCCCCCCCCCCATCAGAACCGCAAATTAACAGACCCCCCCCCAGACACGCTGACTCGGAGCCCGTCGCGCGCCTCACGGTAGCGTCATTGCGCATCCTTGGCGCAACATCTGTGATGACGCGTTAACTTTGACAGCACTAAAAAAAAACACAAAAATCGATATGAACGTAAGAGCCATGAAACCAGGCAAAGAGCCGCATGCGGCTCGGGAGCCGCGGGTTGGCCAGGCCTGACCTAGATGTATGCTGACTAGATCAGTTTAGCTGTGGGTACAGTCCACTGGGTAGGCTGGAAGACTGATCTAGTCATCATAAATCTAGGTGGACATTCCCACTTGTGATGTCACTAGACGGTAGCCACATGGCAATTGTGAAACAGCTTGCAATGGCTGATCACACTCACACCTGGTGGCCCTTTAATGCCCCCTTTAAGTCTCTTCCTGCACTCTCGCTCCTCTCCTCACCCGACCACGCCATCGCGGATCTTGGCGTTCGTGATCTCCTTCAAGATGGCGGCCGACTGCACCTCCTCCAGGGGACACATGATGCCGTACTCCTCGCAGCCGTGGACCAGCACCAGGGGATCCACGCGGTGTGGGTCGAACATGATGTTGTTGGGAGTCACCAGCAGCACCCCACTCACCGCCCCCTGGTGGGAGGGGGAGGGAGGGAGAGAGGGTGATGGGTGAGAGTTGGTGTGTGGGTGAGAGTGGGTGTGTGGGTGAGGGGGGTGTGTGGGTGAGAGTGGGTGTGTGGGTGAGAGTGGGTGTGTGGGTGAGAGGGGGTGTGTGTGAGAGTGGGTGTGTGGGTGAGGGGGGTGTGTGGGTGAGGGGGTGTGTGGGTGAGAGTGGGTGTGTGGGTGAGGGGGGTGTGTGGGTGAGGGGGTGTGTGGGTGAGGGGGGTGTGTGGGTGAGTGGGGTGTGTGGGTGAGGGGGGTGTGTGGGTGAGGGGGTGTGTGGGTGAGGGGGGTGTGTGGGTGAGTGGGGTGTGTGGGTGAGGGGGGTGTGTGGGTGAGAGTGGGTGTGTGGGTGAGGGGGGTGTGTGGGTGAGAGTGGGTGTGTGGTTGAGGGGGGTGTGTGGGTGAGGGGGGTGTGGGTGAGAGTGGGTGTGTGGGTGAGGGGTGTGTGGGTGAGAGTGGGTGTGTGGGTGAGAGTGGGTGTGTGGGTGAGGGGGGTGTGTGCGTGAGAGTGGGTGAGGGGGGTGTGTGGGTGAGGGGGGTTTGTGGGTGAGAGTGGGTGTGTGGGTGAGGGGGGTGTGAGGGTGAGGGGTGTGTGGGTGAGGGGGGTGTGTGGGTGAGAGTGGGTGTGTGGGGTGTGTGGGTGAGAGAGGGTGAGGGGGTGTGAGGGGTGGAGAGACATCGCAAAACAAAAACCAAAATGATTTTATAGAAGATCCATAACAACGATCAGCTCGGCGAGGAGGACGGCTCCTCATTCTGAATGTCATTTTGCCGTCTCTGACCAGACATTGATTAGCAGTTCAGGATCGTCAGGTTCTGACGTTTGTCAACTTGTTTTGTAAGGGTTAGGGTTAGGGGTTAGGGTTAGGGTTAGGAAGTGCATCTCGTTTTTTGTCCGCACACCAGTAGACAAAAAAGACACGGCGGCGGTGTCGTGACTCACCTTGCCGTCGGTGATGTACTTGCAATTGATCTTCAGGAACTTCTCAGTGAGGGCCTCCTCTTCCTCTGAGGTGGACGACACCACGCGAGAGTGGCGGAGGGCGGGGAAGACCGGCGGGTGGGTGCCTTCCGGTCTGGGGGGCCCATCGGAGTCCTGGACACACAGAGAGCCAGCGGGGGGGAGGAGGAGGTCAGCGTCAAACGGACGGGAAGTAAGTAAAGTGAACGCGGACCTTCCTCTGTCAGGTGAACCGCCCGTGACCCGTCCGGAAGGAGAGAAGTAACTCAAGTAGAACATTTCATCTGTTGAAGGCGTCCAAATCTCAGAACTTGGGTTTTGTTTTACGATGCAGAACGCGTCAACGTGGTTTGCATCACGAGGGACGACACACGGCAGAGATCACGTGAATTCTCCAGACGAGATACTTGACATTTACATTTACACACACTCATACCTACTAGGTTAACCCTTTGCTGGTAAACAGAGATACGATAGCTAGGATAAGATGCTTACACTATGTTATGGAACATTTTCAAGTGCAGCCAGGGCGTGCGAACATACAATTAGAAGCACTAGCCAGGAATCTCTGAGGGGATGGGTGAGTGGATGTGGGTTTGGGGAGAGGTGGTGGAAGGTAAGGAAGGGACGGTATATTTACACAGTAGAACTATTCAGAGGAGCGATAATGACAAGGCAATCGATCCATCCACCTGTGTCTGTGAGTTATAGTGGCAATTAATACAAATATAAATCATAGCTTTTTGGAGCGTTACATACAATGTTCCCCTTGTCTGCTCGGCGATGATGAAAACTGACGAGGCCTTCACAACATATGAATATAGCATATCGTCTCCCTCACATCTCGTTTCATATTCAATTTTGCCTAAAGCATTATCTTTTAAACAATATTTGCCTAACAATTTGCCAATGGGCTTGTTGTATAACAGTCACCATACTCTACCCCAATGCCCGAAGCCCCGAAGTCTTCTTTAAAACAACTTTACCTTCGCAGCCCTTACTCCTTATGCCCTGGGAACGAGTGTGTGTGTGTGTGGTGAATGTCGTTTCATTTATTTTATTTATTGTACGGAGTGAGACATCAAACTCTCAGCAGCGTGGCCCGCGACAGCTGGATCACCGGCTTTCCTTGCCAGCCTGCTGCTCTAAAGAGTACAGTAAAGAGTACATTTATTTTATTGTTGTATATTATTTGTAAGGGACAAGTACAGAGAAACATTGACAGTTGCAGGAGCAGTGAGCGATGAACTGTACGCGTGTTTACAGCCCAGGCTGATTTCCGTCACCAGTCCCTTGGTGGGCATTGATAGTTCAGGAGTCATTATGATTATCTGTTACAGTTGTAAACTCATTTAAACATACGTACATCTACTGTAGACATGACAGAAGCAGCGAGCAAGACACTTCAACCTATACGGTATTTTCAGTCATATATCTTTATTTATTTGTTTATTTAATATTCTCAATATCATGTGCAATAGTACTTTATCATGTGCAATACCCTCAATATCATGTGCAATAGTACTTTATCATGTGCAATACCCTCAATATCATGTGCAATAGTACTTTATCATGTGCAATACCCTCAATATCATGTGCAATAGTACTTTACCATGTGCAATACCCTCAATATCATGTGCAATAGTACTTTACCATGTGCAATACCCTCAATATCATGTGCAATAGTACTTCTCAATACCATTGCCAACTTCTGCTGTCAGGCAGAGGAGGCGGAGCCAGCACACTACCAGGAAGTGTGCTGCAGTCCTAACAATACACCATATACTAATGTATATATATATATATATATATATATATATACAGTGGGGCAAAAAAGTATTTAGTCAGCCACCAATTGTGCAAGTTCTCCCACTTAAAAAGATGAGAGAGGCCTGTAATTTTCATCATAGGTATACCTCACAAAATGAGAAAAAAAAAATCCAGAAAATCACATTCTCTGATTTTTAAAGAATTTTTTTGCAAATTATGGTGGAAAATAAGTATTTGGTCACCTACAAACAAGCAAGATTTCTGGCTCTCACAGACCTGTAACTTCTTCTTTAAGAGGCTCCTCTGTCCTCCACTCGTTACCTGTATTAATGGCACCTGTTTGAACTCGTTATCAGTATAAAAGACACCTGTCCACAACCTCAAACAGTCACACTCCAAACTCCACTATGGCCAAGACCAAAGAGCTGTCAAAGGACACCAGAAACTAAATTGTAGACCTGCACCAGGCTGGGAAGACTGAATCGGCAATAGGTAAGCAGCTTGGTGTGAAGAAATCAACTGTGGGAGCAATTATTAGAAAATGGAAGACATACAAGACCACTGGTAATCTCCCTCGATCTGGGGCTCCACGCAAGATCTCACCCCATGGGGTCAAAATGATCACAAGAACGGTGAGCAAAAATCCCAGAACCACACGGGGGGACCTAGTGAATGACCTGCAGAGAGCTGGGACCAAAGTAACAAAGGCTACCATCAGTAACACACTACGCCGCCAGGGACTCAAATCCTGCAGTGCCAGACGTGTCCCCCTGCTTAAGCCAGTACATGTCCAGGCCCGTCTGAAGTTTGCTAGAGAGCATTTGGATGATCCAGAAGAGGATTGGGAGAATGTCATATGGTCAGATGAAACCAAAATAGAACTTTTTGGTAGAAACTCAACTTCTCGTGTTTGGAGGAGAAAGAATGCTGAGTTGCATCCAAAGAACACCATACCTACTGTGAAGCATGGGGGTGGAAACATCATGCTTTGGGGCTGTTTTTCTGCAAAGGGACCAGGACGACTGATCCATCCATCCATCCATCCATCCATTCGCGTCTGCTTATCCGGGTTCGGGTCGCGGTGGCAGCCGGCTAAGCAGGGCCCCCCAGGCTTCCTTCTCCCCAGCCACACTCTCTAGTTCCTCCTGGGGGATCCCGAGGCGTTCCCAGGCCAGACGAGATATATAATCTCTCCAGCGGGTTCTGGGTCTGCCCCGGGGTCTCCTCCCAGTTGGACGTGCCCGGAAAACCTCCAAAGGGAGGCGCCCGGGGGGCATCCTAATCAGATGCCCGAACCACCTCAGCTGACTCCTTTCGATGCGGAGGAGCAGCAGCTCTACTCCGAGCTCCCTCCGGATGTCTGAGCTCCTCACCCTATCTCTAAGGCTGAGCCCAGCCACCCTGCGGAGGAAACTCATTTCGGCCGCTTGTATCCGCGATCTCATTCTTTCGGTCACTACCCAAAGCTCGTGACCATAGGTGAGGGTTGCAACGTAGATGGACCAGTAAATCGAAAGCTTCGCCTTCCGGCTCAGCTCCCTCTTCACCACAACGGACCGGTACAGCGCCCGCATCACTGCAGACGCTGCACCGATCCGTCTGTCCATCTCCCGCTCCATTTTGCCCTCACTCGTGAACAAGACCCCGAGATACTTGAACTCCTTCGCTTGGGGCAGCAACTCACTCCCAACCCGGAGGGAACACTCCACCGTTTTCCGGCAGAGAACCATGGCCTCAGACTTGGAGGTGCTGACTCTCATCCCGGCCGCTTCACACTCGGCTGCAAACCGCTCCAGTGCATGCTGGAGGTCACGGTCTGATGTAGCCAACAGAACCACATCATCTGCAAAGAGCAACGACTGATCCGTGTAAAGGAAAGAATGAATGGGGCCATGTATCGTGAGATTTTGAGTGAAAACCTCCTTCCATCAGCAAGGGCATTGAAGATGAAACGTGGCTGGGTCTTTCAGCATGACGATGATCCCAAACACACCGCCCGGGCAACGAAGGAGTGGCTTCGTAAGAAGCATTTCAAGGTCCTGGAGTGGCCTAGCCAGTCTCCAGATCTCAACCCCATAGAAAATCTTTGGAGGGAGTTGAAAGTCCGTGTTGCCCAGCGACAGCCCCAAAACATCACTGCTCTAGAGGAGATCTGCATGGAGGAATGGGCCAACATACCAGCAACAGTGTGTGAGAACCTTGTGAAGACTTACAGAAAACGTTTGACCTCTGTCATTGCCAACAAAGGGTATATAACAAAGTATTGAGATGAACTTTCGTTATTGACCAAATACTTATTTTCCACCATAATTTGCAAATAAATTCTTTAAAGATCAGACAATGTGATTTTCTGGATTATTATTTTTTTTTCATTTTGTCTCTCATAGTTGAGGTATACCTATGATGAAAATTACAGGCCTCTCTCATCTTTTTAAGTGGGAGAACTTGCACAATTGGTGGCTGACTAAATACTTTTTTGCCCCACTGTATATATATAGGGATTTTGCACTATCGTTATACCTTGTGTACTTCTCCGACACCCCGTCCCGCCCCCCCGTCTGCGTCTCCCTCACGCACATACCCTGTCGCTCTCAACGTTGCTCGAAGTACTTTCCGTCTCCATTTCTACAACTACCTCCGATACCACTTGGCAACCCCACCTTAACGCTATTGTCTGTATGAAAATTATCTATACGCTTAAAATTAACATACTTGAAATAAAGAGATGCGGCACCCAGTCTGCCTTCCTGCGTTTGTTTTGTTTCTTTTTAAAAAGTCAACAGCTTGTCACCCAGTGATAAAACAAGTTATGCTACGAAATTAACGTTGGTGAATGGGATACGTCTTGTTGACCCATATGCTTTAGGCGCCGATAAGTGGATTCATGGGCGTAGCATTTAGTGGGGACGCTGGGGACATGTCCCCACCAATATCCACCCCCCCCCCCCCCCCCCCCCCAGGTGAACCGCGATATTACGAGACTATACAGCTGTGATTATACAGAACTATACAGCTGTGATTATACAAACTCGGACTATCCTCCCCCCCTTATAGAACCGTCTAAAAATTGCCTAGACAGAACCACCCCCCCCCGCAGCAGAAACGCCTAGAGATTTAACGGCAGCTCCACACTCCTTTTTCTCTGTCCGCTTGCCTTCGCTGGCGGAGCACCCCCTCGAACCGCACAATTAACGGAGCCCCCCCCCCATCAGAACCGCAAATTAACGGAGCACCCCCCCCCCATCAGAACCGCGAAATTAACGGAGCACCCCCCCCCATCAGAACCGCGAATTAACGGAGCACCCCCCCCTCCCATGAACCGCGAATTAACGGCTGAAGGTGTGGTATGATCCATGTCGTGGACTACGCCCCGTCCGTGTATCGTAGAACCGTCAACTGTGTATGTTAGAGATGTGCACCCGCGCCTCACACCCACTCAGGCAACCGCAAATTAACAGACACCCCCATGCGCCCATTCTAGTGGCTGTATAAGTCGTGCCTGTGTCGTGGCGAATTAATCATGGCATTGTGCCTCAGTGTGCCTCCCGCGTGGGAGCCTCTGTGTGTGTGTGTGTGTGTGTGTGTGTCTGCCTGGTGTGTGTGTGTGTGTGATGTGTGTGTGTGTCGTGATGTTAGTGTGTGTGTGTGTAGATAACATGTTTTCAAAGTCATTAGAACTGTAATGGTTTTATTAAGTACTCGTATCGGTATTCGGTATCGGCAAGTACCCAAATGTAAGTACTTGTACTTGTACTCGGTCTGAAAAAAAGTGGTATCGGTGCATCCCTAGTATATTTATATTTATTGCTAATTGTTTTCAGAAGCAGCGAGTGGGGAGTTTGCATGCTCTCAACAATGGCATAAAGGATTAATAAGTGCGAACCTCGCTTCATCTCATCTTCTCATGGCTCTCACTCTTCCTACCACCTCCACTAACTCTCGGTTTAATTATCTCTGCTTCTCTAGTCTTACCTATGTGTTCTATACTCTGATTCTCTCTACCCTCTCTCGTGGCGATACTCATACTACTTTACAGTGTGTCTATAAATTTTATCTGCCAGAGGATCCCTTTTAAAAATGAACACCGCTACTGAGAATTCATTGTCCGATTGTCCCCGTTAGGCAGGGGTCCGGTACACCGGAGAGGGGCCAGAGCTTTGGCATGGGAAACATACATTTACATTGCCAAAGTGAGCGGTAAATAAAAACAAAAACAGAATAAATCTAATTTGCAATTGTCGATTTAACAATTGCAGATATTCTATAATAAAGAAATATGCAAACAAAGTTGCTCTCTCTCTCTCTCTCTCTCTCTCTCTCTCTTTCTCTCTCTCTCCTCTCTCTATTCTCTCTGTCTCGCTCTCATCATGGAGATGCTAGGGAACTCGCAGCCGAGAGGCGATGGAGGGTTGGATGCGGCGGTTGTAGGACAGGCCGTGGGTCCGAGACGGAGGATATGGATGCCAGTCCGTAATCCACGAGAATCGTCGTTGTCCGTAGGCAGGGGTCGGTACACGGAGGCAGACTCTCGTACAGTCCAGGGTGGGGGATGCGGGTTGTCAGACAGGCGGGGGTCATTCACAAAGCGGGGTCTCATTAATCCACAGACGACTCTTTCTCTCCTCCCTCTGCACACGGCACGCACCTCCAGTTTCGCCTCAGCTACTCCTCCAGTTAGTTATCTTGGAGTCCTTTTTATCCTCTATTCATGATTACATTAATGAGCCGCACCTGTCCCCTTTCCGCGGGTGCGGCTGATTCTCCGCTGACGTCATCCCTCCTCGAGATAGACGCGAGCGGCCTCTGCCGGCCATCGGCAATAACGTCCATTCCTCACCTCTCCATGGGGCAGCGGAGGAAGGCTCACAATGCTGCCAGCCCCATCGGGCAGGCAACGCCCCCGGAGAGCTGTAGCCGAGACACTGATCACACACACATGCATCACACACCCACATGCAGCTCACCACACAGCCACACACGGGCACAGTGCACACCGCACACACACGCACACACACACACGCACACACAACACAGACACACACACACACACACACATACACACATACGCACACACACACACACACACACACACACACACACACACACACACAGACATGCGCACACACACACACACACACACACGCACACACACACACACACACACACACACAGTGTACACACACACAGGTAAAATGAACATGTTGGTTTTAGACCAGTGGCTTTAGACAAAAGGTGCTTGTGCTGCTGCGTGTGCGTGGATATACGTTGAGAGTGAGAGTGATCTGTATTAGTCACGCCAAACCTCACGACAAGACCCGCGCCGGCGTAGTGAATTCCAACAAGAGCAAGTCATGCAGTGACGTACAATGTATGTGCGTCCTGCCGCGTTACCGGCCACGTTTGAAAGATGATGGCCTCTTGTCCCCCAAGGTTGTCTGGGTTGTAGTGCGAAGACGCGGGTAAGATGATCAGTATCAAGTGGCAGCGATTCGGTTGGTACAGTGATCGTCGATTAACTATTTTGCAAGGTGTGCAGCCGAGTGTTCTGCAGGTTTTTAAGTTTATCATATATTTACCAGACAAATAGCGATGCGACTTTATAGTCCATTCCTCAGAGTGATAGTATGTGTGAATTAATATAATATGCCCCCAATTGATATGCTTATACTTCACAAATTAATGCCCAATTATACACAACCCTAGGTCATAGAAATTATACAAATATTACATTGTCCATACCCTGTATATCTTAGTAAAGCCCTTCTCTTTATACCTGTCTGTCTGAGCTCAGCTTTTGTCTCTACCTGTCTGTCTGATCCCCATTCATCACCGGTAGATCTGTTGTGATCTGCTGCAAACCTAAACAAACCAACACCTCCAAAAGAGATCGTCGTAACTCATTGTTTGTTTAAATGGGCTTGGTCTTGGGCACGCCGTCACCTCAATTTCTTCACCATTGGCCCCAGTTCATGTGTTCCTCCCAATAAACTTGTCACCATCAACAACACAGTTTCTCCCACTAAGTCGTTGTCCTTTACCCTCGCCCCAAACGCGTAAAGCCTGCGTTCAGAATCCCATCAGACAGGGTACATGACCGTATCCCACGACTTTTTATGGAATGATTATCTCATTGTCCTATCAGACCATAAGTTCTATTTATGTCATGTA
>PIJE02001508.1:123605-125265 GCA_002895965.2 Coryphaenoides rupestris | reverse complement strand
GTGTGTGTGTGTGTGTGTGTGCGTGTGTGTGTGTGTACGAGTGTGTGTGTGTGTGTGGGGATGTGAGGAGCACAAAAAATCCCATCTGGGGGAGACTAATGTCTATTATCCGAAGTCATCCATCTTTATTTTATATCCTCTTCACTGGGTCTCTTGTCCAATAGCTGGTGCAATTCCCCGTGTGACAATCCAGTCCCTTTCAGGTTCATTCATTCTCTCTCTCTCTCTCTCTCTCCCTCTCTCCCCCCTCTCTCCCCCTCTCTCCTTCTCTATCTCCCTCGCTCTCCTTC
Organism: Coryphaenoides rupestris; assembly: GCA_002895965.2. Lineage (NCBI taxonomy): Eukaryota > Metazoa > Chordata > Actinopteri > Gadiformes > Macrouridae > Coryphaenoides > Coryphaenoides rupestris. The sequence goes on along the minus strand of PIJE02001508.1, from coordinate 124,975 downwards.
TCTCTCCTTCTCTCCCATTCTCTCTGGTAGTATTGGTGTCTCCCTATTCCTATAAACTACAGCTCAGTTATAACTGCTGCATATGAGTTTCAGAACTATGTATACGTCTTTTTAAATTATAGAATACATTTTTTCTTTTTAGTGTACTTTGTGGCACCAATTATAAGTGTGGTGTATTGCATTGATTGTACCTAATAGTATTCATATTGTACTAATAGTATTCATTGCTTTCCCCTCTTATCTGTTGTATATGGTGGGTGGGGGGGCAGTAGAGTCAGGTGGGGGGCGCTGGATTCTGCTCCAGGGTACGGGGTTTAATTTTGGATGAAAGACATCTGCTCTCTCTCCTTCATCTCACTTAATCCACGGATGACTTCCCTCCTCCTCCTCTTCCTCCTCCTCCTCCTCCTCCAACTCCACCTCCACCGCCGTTCGCGACTCTGCCCCGTTTACTTACCCCCCACACCCCACCACCAACGGCACTTTTATTTCTGCTTACGTCCTTTCTGTCGCTGTCTTCAGTGTTTCACCTTGATTGGTTTTGCACTATACCCCTGGTTCCCCATGCGCTGTGGTTATCTCTCTCCCTCTCTCTCTCTCTCTTTCTCTCTCCCACCTCGCTATTTGCCTTCATTTGGTTTCCCACCTCTACATGCACACACACACACACACACACACACACACACGTGCACAAAGATACACACACACACACAAGCACACACGCAGACGCACACACACACACACGCACACACACACACACACACTCCTGCTCCTTCGTCTTCCTCGGAGCCATGTTGGACTACATCGGAAGTCAATCAGTGGAATGAAGCACTGGGATTGAATAGAATGGCTCGCCCCAGCGCGGCATAATGAATGAACCGCTGCAACACTTCAATTGACTCGGAGGCTTCGGTCGCAGGAGGCCCCGTCCAACACAAACATGCACTGACTTGGTTCGAGAAAGGTCATCTCCATTTTATTCACAGAGAGAGTCCGCCTCAAGTTGGACTTGTGTCACTGAGCAAACTACGGAATTATAGCGACCGAGTGAAACGAGTACGAGTTGCGCTGCCCTCGTCTAAGAATGCCAATAATGTGCCACAATGTGCGATGTGAAACATTAATAATGACTAAAATTGGAAATTCCCATCATGGCGTTTGGCGTGCGACGCAAGTGTTGAACCAGAGCGACATATCCCCCCCAACACCCAGAACCAATCTGTCACGTTATTATTATTCTCCATTAAGTCACAGCAGAATGTTCTGGCGGTTTGAGGACAGCCCATTCATTCCAATAACCTTTTCCATTTTCATCTCGGCGCTTCCCCTCTTGTCCTTCTGGGCTGTGCCCGCTTGGCTCCATGCGGGTC
>PIJE02001508.1:113605-118605 GCA_002895965.2 Coryphaenoides rupestris | reverse complement strand
TGTATTGTTACAGATGTGTCCTGTATGTTTGCTTGTGGTACAACCTACGTGTCTCTCTTGCGACATCGGCGCTCCGCTACCGCCTGTTTGTCTGAATGTGTCATTGTCGTCGTGAAAACAAATGAAAGCAAAACAGTATGAAATTAGCTATTTCATTTGAAACGTCTCCCTATTCTCCCATCCCCCTGTTCCCTCCATTTTCTATTTTTCCTATTTATTTGTGACTCGTGTTGAGTGCCAATAACGGCGCTCGACGAGAGCTAACAGATTTGATTTGCTGTCCCCCGGGGCAGACGTCTATTTATCATGTTTCAATATATTATGGATCTGATTTCTCTGGGACGTCACAGACCTGCTGCTGGAGGAACACCAGACCTGATCTGGCAACCACATGAATCACACGAACCACATTCAGACACTTTTATGCTGAGAAAAACGTGCCTTTCAAGACGTTCTATCTGTACATATGTTTTATCTGGATGCTTCATTGCATTGTGTGTGTGTGTGTGTGTGTGTGTGTGTGTGTGTGTGTGTGTGTGTGTGTTATTGCTGTTTTTAGGTCAAATAGTCATGTGTAGCGTTCATCTGGGGATAGACATCAGGGAGGAGGGCGATCAATCTTCCAAGGGTGATCGGTCAATCCATCACTCTGATGTGTGTGTGTGTGTGTGTGTGTGTGTGTGTGTGTGTGTGTGTGTGTATGTGGGTGGGAGAGGTTTTCTCCAGCAGGTTTGTGTTTGTGCTTGTATGGGTTGTGTGTATCGTTGTGATTGTGTGTATGTATGTGTGTGCGTGTGTGTGTGCGTGCGTGCGTGTGTGTGTGTGTGTGTGTGTGTGTGTGTGTGTATGTGTGTGTGTGTGTGTGTGTGTGTGTGTGGTCATTCTCTGCTAGCTACTGAAACCCTCTACATATACTCAGCCTTCCTACCGTGCAGGGTGGTGTAGATGAGTGGTGTGTCTGGGTGGTGCACAGATGGGTGGTGTGTCTGGGTGGTCTGCCTGGGTGGTGTAGCTGGATGGTGTAAATGGGTTGTGTAGCTGGTTGGTGTAGCTGGGTGCTGTAGCTGGGTGGTGTAGAGCTGGGTGGTGTAGAGCTGGTTGGTGTAACTGGGTGGTGTAGCTGGGCAGTGTAGCTGGTTGGTGTAGCTCAGTAGCTGGGTGGTGTAGCGCTGGGTGGTGTAGCTGGCTGGTGCAGATGCGTGGTGGTGTGCCTGGGTGGTGAATGGGTGGTGTAGCTGGGTGGTGTGTCTGGGTGGAGTGTTGCTGGGTGGTGTAGATGCTGGGTGTGTCTGGGTGTCTGTCTGGGTGGTGTAGCTGGGTGGTGTAGCTGGGTGGTGTAGCTCAGTAGCTGGGTGGTGTAGTTGGGTGGTGTAGCTGGGTGGTGTGTCAGGGTGGTGTCTCAGGGTGGTGTAGCTGGGTGGTGTATCAGGGTGGTGTGTCAGGGTGGTGTAGCTGGGTGGTGTGTCAGGGTGGTGTAGCTGAGTGGTGTGTCAGGGTGGTGTGTCAGGGTGGTGTAGCTGAGTGGTGTGTCAGCGTGGTGTGTCAGGGTGGTGTAGCTGGCTGGTTTCATGACATGATGGATGTCAGCTTCTGGAAATGTCATCCTTATGATTTATGTTCTCCAATACGCGGAGAGACATGGGAGAGAGGGTGGGTGGGGTGGAGAAGAGATATTAAAGGGGATTGTGAAAACACACACACACACACACACACACACACACACACACACACACACACACACACACACACACACACACACACACACACACACACACACACACACACACACACACACACACACACACAAAGGTTGTGTAAGGGAGGTAAATGTGCCCAGTGTGAGTTATGCTGCTGTGTAAATCTGACAGGGGATTGTACCTTCATTCAGTGTAGAGTGGACATCGCCCTGGCAACGGCTTCCCTTCCGCCACCTGTTTCTGAACCCTGCCAATCAATCAATCAATCAATCAATCAGCTGTCACCGATGTGGTCACTCCTTAGTGCTCCCTCTCTCTGTCTCTCTCTCTCTTTCTCTCTCTCCTCTCTCTCTCTCTCTCTCTCTATGTCTCTGTCTCTCTGTCTCTGTCTCTGTCTCTGTTTCTCTCTCTCTCTCTCCCTTGCTACTCGTGAGGAAACTATTTTAGTGTTTGGTGTGTGTACGTGTGTGTGTGTGTGTGTGTGTGTGTGTGTGTGTGTGCGTGTTCACGTGGGCCTAAATTATCCCCTTCTGCTCAGCCATTATGTTTTGAACAGAGGGACAAACGCACTCCAAACCAAGACAAACATTGAGATGAAAACAAACTCGGCAATGATAGTCCACTTTTATATTATTCTCCAAAATAGACGGACGACACTATAATTACCATAATTTGTGTTGAATATAAACCCTGTAGCAGAATTGATAGCAGAATATGGTGTGTCATAAAAAATCAACCGATTAAGTATAAAAACATTTTCCTCAAAGTGTTGTTTGTGCTGTAAAATGCAAATTATGTAGAAGCCAATGATAGTTTTATTGTTACTTTACTAAGAGTGGAGTTCTTCATATTATATATTTAGATTCTTTTTAGTGTAGAATAACGTAATATATGGTTATGAATGCTTTCTGTCTCTCTCTCACTTTTGATTGACATTAACGGGGAAACCCAAAATATCCAAAAGCAGCTTAAACCAGAGAGGGCAGCTTAACCCCTAATTTGAGTCCAGATTTACACTCTTAGTTTTTAAAACGTACATTAAAGACGTGTATTTAAGTCGAGATTTGGACCATCACTACTGTGTAACCTACATCTACATCACGACATCACAACTACGTCACTTTTCATCTAAAATTCGTAGTTTTTGTATTTGCTTCCAGATCTGAGATGTATTGTGTGTGTGTTCGGTGGGTCACATGGTTAGGGGAACGGGGCAGACCTGCGCTGCCCTGACCGGGTGCTTTCCATTGGGTCTCGCTGCAAGAGTTCAGGCCGCTCTAAGTTGGACCTGAACACACTTCACACCTTTAGTTCTCTCCTCAGAACAAACACTTCTCCTCACATTCCCTTTATTAATCACTGTGCTATTCTAATATATGTTGTTTAGCATATTGATCAAATGAAGTTATTATTTAAATGTAAAAACAATCATTCTCTCTCCCTCTGTCTTATGAATGTTTACTTATGTTTGTTTTATGTCTCTTTCTCTCTCTTCTCTCTCTCTCTCACTCTCTTTCTCTGTCTCTCTCTCTCTCTCTCTCTCTCTGTCTCTCTCTCTGTCTCTCTCTCTCTCTCTTGCGCTGACTAGCGACGGCTGGGCCGACCGCTACGACGTGACGGACGGCTACGTGCGCGAGGCCGCCGGCGGCATCACCATCAAGCTGCAGTCGGCCGACGTCAAGTGGTTCGACGACTACTACCTGAAGCTGCGGCCGGACAACAACCACCGCAACCCCTGGTTCCCCGAGTTCTGGCAGCACCGCTTCCACTGCCGCCTCAAGGGCCACCCGCAGGAGAACCTCAAGTACAACCGCACCTGCAGCAGTGAGTACGACATTCCTACCTTCCGTGAGTAACCAACAAACTACGATATATACTTACGTCTGCTGTCCGCCGACCCGCTGTCCGTCTCCGTGTGTGTTTCCATGGCGTGTGAGCTGAGGCACCCCGCCTGGTGGTGAGTTGTGGTGATTGGTGGGTTGGCTCTGTGTTTGGTGATATTGTGGCTTGTCTCCTGTGGGTTGCTGCTGCTGCTGCTGCTCAAATGTGTTTCCCCGCAGTCTGTGGATGATGAAACTCCTTGTTAAATGGTAAATGGATTGCATTTATATCGCACTTTTATCCAAAGCGCTTTACAGTATTGCCTCACATTCACCCATTCACGTACCAACGGCGGTGCCAACCATGCAAGGTAACAACCAACACGTCAGGAGCGGTTAGGGTCATAAGGTGTCTGGCCCAGGGACACCTCAACACTTAGATAGGCAGAGCACGGGGATCGAACCAGCAACCTTCCGGTTTATCAGACAACTCCTCGCTCTTACCTCCTGAGCAAATGCCTCCCCAGCTTGTTACATGTGTGACTTGAGGTATCAGGAGTATCGGACACAATGTACGGGAGGCAGAGGTGGCGCGAGGGGGATAGCATGTTGCTAAGCTCCAGTGAGAGCCACCGGAGTAAATGTGGGAGATGAAAGCATCCCAAAGTCCGAGCTTATTTCTTTTCTTATCAGTGAGATAGCCATCTCCTAGCGCTTGCTGGGTTGTGGGTTGAATACCTGATGTGGACCATGGACCAGTCCTACTACGAAATACTCGCCCGGGACCAGATCTTCAAATCCCCCCCCCCCCCCCCATCTCCACTGATTGACTCTTAATTCTGGTCTGGCATCGTGGCATCAAACAGCGATTTCTCGGTTGAAAACGCAATCGACCAATGAGGGGGGGGGGGAAGAACAATTATCCAATCAAATCAAGCGCCACGGGCGGGAGGAGGACCGCATCGTCGAGCTGTAGTCGTGCCGTGCGCCGGGACCAACGTGGCGTCATAGTAACAATGGCGACTGCTAGAGACAAGCTGGACGCTGCTATTCAGTGCTGCTCTAAATCCATCAGTGTAGATGACTCTGAAATTGGAACAGCAGTCTTGCTTTGAAGGCTTTCATTCATCGTGGTTTGTTTTCACTTTGTTCTGCTCAACTCTTAAAAATCCCGGCAGAACCAGTATGTCAGCATGGCTACGCATCGGTGTTGACTTACAATGGCGTTAGATTGAGTGAGTGGTTTGGGGGAAATCAAATCCCTGTCTCCTGTTGACATGGGTTAGAGTGGAGTGGAGGAAAAGTCAGACTGAGGATGGAAATGGGAGTGTAACGAGTTGACAATCCTGTCTGATATCATGCTAATGAAATACATTGTTACGACAACAACACACACACACACACACACACAAACACAAACACATACACACTGTAGGAAAGTGGAAGGTGATGCTTTGAACGGCAATTATGTTGAAAAACTGTT
>PIJE02001508.1:107643-108972 GCA_002895965.2 Coryphaenoides rupestris | reverse complement strand
TAGCAATTATGAAACTTGCCGTCTCTTTCAACATACTTCGTAAATATGAATGCTTGAAAACAGCTCTATTCTTATCTTCAGGTACCACAGTGATATATTGCTGCCTCTCCTTCAACAAATGTACTCTTTGTAAGTCGCTTTGGATAAAAGCGTCTGCCAAATGCCCTAAATGTAAATGTAAATGTACAATGTATATGTATGTATTGTTGATTGAATGTTTAATGTTGCCCATGTTTGATGTGTGTTTGTGTTCAATTAAAAATAAATACATTACACACTGAAAATTTCCCTTCTCCATTTTCACTGTGTACCTGTTTGAAATTGGGTGTAGCAAAAATGTTATTCATTTTTTCCTACGTTCTACCTTGTTTAATCATTGCTCCATACACCCCGCAGAGCAAAGACATTGGGTGCAATTTTCAGGCTCTTACTCCAGTGCTCTATGTGTAGATTCAGAGCATTTCATTCCATACACATTTTTGCTACACTGCCTGTCTTGGCACACCAGCGTACTGGAGTAAGAGCCTAAAAAATTGCGCTTGCATATCACAACTGTAATTGGAACCAGTTGTCACGACTGTGGTCATTCCCTCAGGTGAAAAAAAAACAACCTGTAAAATTCTGGCAGCAGGGGTGCCAGAAAAAAATTATTAAATAACAGGAAAGTACTGTGAAACCAAAAGACATTTATAAACTAAAAAAGTGGTACTTTTTCTGCAGTATATCTCTGCAATATTACATTAAATGCTGTTTTCTGCCAGTGATATCTTCTTCAATTAAATTAAATTAAATTAAATGCAAGAAGACAGAAATTTTCACCTAAAAATACGTAATAATTATCTAAAAAAAACGAGTAAAATACATTTAAAAAACAATCCCGGCAATAATTACAACAAGAAAAAACTGTCAATTTACGATCACTTCCACTAAAAATAGAAGAAAGGTCATGTAATTTAACATTATAAAACCGTTGTTTAAACTTTTTCAAGTGTTTTATAATGTAATATTGCAGAGATATACTGGAGAAAGATTACCGCCTTTTTACAGTTTATCAATGTTTTTTGGTTTCACAGTACTTTCCTGTTATTTAATGATTTTTTTCTGGCACCCCAGCTGCCAGATCTTTTCTGTTTTTTTACGATTTTTTATTTATACAGTGTATAACATTCACTGGATGTCACATAACATTCACTGGATGTCACTGGATGTTATATAACATTCACTGGATGTCACTGGATGTCACATAACATTCACTGGATGTCACTGGATGTTATATAACATTCACTGGATGTCACTGGATGTCATATAACATTCACTGGATGTCACTGG
>PIJE02001508.1:92643-102643 GCA_002895965.2 Coryphaenoides rupestris | reverse complement strand
AATCCCTATTTTGCTCCGTTTTATCCTTTTCCAAGTTGCTTTCCTGCTTATGCGGTATAACCTCTTCTTTGACTTGTTTAATTGTCATGGTGTGAGCTGAAACTGCGTTTGCTCGCAGCCGCAGGTCATAAAGATAAGCAGGGGCACCAACCCTTTCCTCAACCTTTGCTGCCCGCCCTTCACCCCGTCCCCTGAATGGTTTTATTGCCCCACTAATGTAAACATGTGTATCTGTGAGTAAGGACAGATCCTCCCTGTGTGGGTAGGGGGGGTTATACTATGTTCGGGGCTCACTCTTCTAGAGACGAGACATGTATGCTTACATTAAATACTCTTGGATCCTGCATCTATTGTATGCTTCTGCCATTTAGAAGGCTCATCTGTCCTAAACGCAATATCCAATAAGGAATCGCCACGACACGAGCTGAAATGATGTGGTTTGGTTGAGGGCATTAACCAGTGTTCATGTGGTACAGAATTGTTTTCTACTTCTACTTCTACTTGACTGATAACTTTGTTGATAAGTGTGCTTATGAATGTGGCTAGCACATACAGTATGTACGATACTTGATCATTTGAACAGTAATATGCAAATGACGCAAAGGATGAATCTTTCCTCCATATTGCCTGCACCCCCAGATCTCCCCACTACAGTAAGATGTAGCATCTGCGCTGATCTGTGCCCCCAGAGACACAGAGAGCATCGGCAGCAGCTGCAGACGTCCACACTATAGCCCTAATGCGGATAGATAGAGATGAGGTGGAGAATCCTTATCCTCAAGTTATCCTTTAAAGGCAGACGCAAAACACACGGGAAACAATGAAATACAACGTTTCGGAAAGTACCACGTCGAGAGTGTTACGATCGGTGAATGCAGACACCGACAATGGAAGCGGATCAAAAATAAAAAGGGGTTTATTGTCGGGGTAAAGGGGACTGGGGATGGCAGGCGAGGCAAAGCGGTAGACAGGGGGGATGGCAAACAGGCAGGCAAATGAACAGACAGGCAGGAGGATTAGCTGACAGGCAGCAAGATGAAAAGGCAGGGAGGAAGATGAGCTGACAGACAGCAAGATGAAAAGGCAGACAGGCAGGCAGATGAACAGGCGGGCGGGCGGGGTGGCGGGTGGTGGGTAGAGATCCTGTGGCACAGGGAGACAAAGTTAACAACGGATCCAGAATCCACGCACACACGAGACGAGAGTTCAGGTACCCTTACAACCTCTCTGCATTTGAATGGATCTCTATGGGAATTGGGGGGGGGACTAGATTCAACGCCGGTACAGTATGGAGTACATGGTTGCCTAAATGGCAGTAAGTCGTCAAGGGTCTGAGGTATCAAATGAACCTTAAACCATCAGTCTGCTGCCAGCTATGCAGTAGATATGGATGGATCACTTTCAGGGTTACTTCTCCTGACTAATTCTTCCATAGAGTTCAATAGGAAAATGACTTTCTGGCAATGGGGATTTTCACATTGAAATGGGCCTTGCACTGTCTCATATTGTGACACAGAAGATGACTGTCTATGATGCCGGTACATATGGCTTTTAAAAGCATTATATTTTGTAAAAAGGGATTTGCACCCAACTATGCAACATGTGTATTGACCATTTGCTTCATTTTTGTGTAAGCCCTGATGATCCACATATCCTTTTAGTGTTTTGACTGAAATACTGCATGTGGGACATGTAAAAGCTTTTGTAACACCAGCCATATCTCAAGCTGACCAAGAGCACTCTTTCTTACCCCAAGTTACTTCAGTATTCGGCGCAAGCCTCGTGGTAGCTCGTGGTATCTGTTGAGGGAGGAGGAAAAAAGTTTACAACTCCTTGAAAATTGGGAAAATGGCTAACATTTAGCCTATAGTTAGCTGACATATTCAATAGGCTACAAATAAGTTAGACGTCTCTCACTTAATGGAAAATTCGACTTCAGGAAGGTATACTATAAATTAGCAACAAAAACACAAAACGGCTCTAGATAACGTTAGCTAGGAAGTTATCAACCAACAGTTCGTCATAAACTAGCCGAGGCTAACAAACTGGCACACAACTTGCCTGGCCCTTGCTGGCTTGTGGACGGTTAGTCAGTTAGCTATAGCTAGCTAACTAAACATTAATGTACATTAACGTTACACTAAGCCGGCTAAAGCACAGAGAACTTGACGTGTTCAACAAGGCAAACGTTCTGCACTGTCTGTAATTGAATGATTCCATATTCGCCTTGTTGAACGCACGTCTGAATACGTTTAGCTAAGTGGTCGGTCAGATATTAATACAAAAATCTCTAGGTACTTGCCTTAATGTTGGTAATTTGTTTCTGCCTCTGTCGTGAGTCTGTAGGTCCGTTTATACGTCCACGGTGGCTGGCAGAAGGGGCTGGTGATTCGCAGTTCTGCGTGTCTAAGTTAGATTTTGTCTGCACGTTTACCGCTGAGTTCCCGTGCAGAATGATCACTTTAATTTGTCTAAAATGGACTAACGTTACAGCACATGAGTTCTTATTTCCACGAAATCATTCTGCACGGAGCAAGCAGGTGGAGTGAAAGCGCGCGACATTGCTCACGAGGAGGCGGGCCTCACAAACACACACACACAAACAACACACACACACACAAACAAAAACACACACACACACACACACACACACACACACACACACACACACACACATAGATACACACATAGATACACACACATGCACACATTGACAACAGCACACCTGTGAGGTCGTTGGTGGGCCAGAAGCCAAGTTCGCAGGCTCGACAGGTGTACTCGTCGGACACATACTCGTTCTCCTTACAGGGAGTGCAGGTCCAACAGCAGCTCACCTCGCCTTTACGGATCACCTGGGGTTACGACACATGTCACAGTTATACACACACACACACACACACATACGCACACACACACACATACACACGCACACACACATGCACACACATGCACACACACACCACACACACACGCACGACGAAATGCCGTACATGCTATGCACACCACATCACCACTGATGTAATTCACATCCATCTATTTCCTATTTAGTGATTTCACGGACAATTACTCCAATACCATGATATAGACCAAAATCAATAATACAATTATTCAATGTAGGTATCAAATGGATTCACATATCAAATGGATTCACATATCATCACCGTTGCTTCGTGCCGATGTAGCAAGCTCCACCCTCCACCACCATGGCAACCCCTCCCACGTTTTGAAAAGCTATGGCCCACCCAATGTTTCATGCAGACCTCCATTGCTTGTCTATATACGGTACCTTGATCTGTCCTTTGTCACAGGGTTCGCTGCACACAGACTTAATGATGGCGTCTTTGCTGGCCCAGACCTCGTCGTCGTCGATCCGCAGGCCCCTGTTGTCCCAGGTGCCGATGTTGATGTAGTCGTAGTACTCATTACCCATCTTCTTGAAGTTCATGATTTCGTACCTGGAAGCAAGCAGACACACACAAGTCCAAGGACATGAATGGAGCAATGGGTAAGACTCAGGTGTGCATACACACAGGGTGCAAAGGGCCCCTCCCACTTACCATACCATAACCTGAGCCTTGCGTAACCTTTTTGGGGACAACGTTAACATTTAGCAGTGACCTATCTATCTATCTTCCACCTCAGCTTGTTAGATATTTCAATTGTGTTTGATTGTTCCTGGAAGTCTCACTGTCACGGCTACGGCCATGGCTCCAGTCCCTCAGTGTTTTTCCCTGCCTGTCTCCCTCCCTCTCTTGGTGTGTGTGTGTGTGTGTAGGTGGTGATGTGGTGTGTGTGTGGGTGTGTGTGTGTGTGTGTGTGTGTGTGTGTGGTGTGTGTGCTGTGCAGTGGGGACGTTGTGATGCAATCATCCAGTCATCCAGTCTCCCGGCCGCCATTGATTGACATCCGTCCCATTCACCCGCTACAAGCCGCACTACTGCTATCCATCAGCTCTCCGTTAGCTCACCTCTCCGGCCATTTTGAGTTGGGCCTTCTCGTCTCTTGTGTGCGTGGATTCTGGATCCGTTGTTAACTTTGTCTCCCTGTGCCACAGGATCTCTACCCACCACCGGCCACCCCGCCCGCCCGCCTGTTCATCTGCCTGCCTGTCTGCCTTTTCATCTTGCTGTCTGTCAGCTCATCTTCCTCCCTGCCTTTTCATCTTGCTGCCTGTCAGCTAATCCTCCTGCCTGTCTGTTCATTTGCCTGCCTGTTTGCCATCCCCCCTGTCTACCGCTTTGCCTCGCCTGCCATCCCCAGTCCCCTTTACCCCGACAATAACCCCCTTTTTATTTTTGATCCGCTTCCATTGTCGGTGTCTGCATTCACCGATCGTAACACTCTCGACGTGGTAGTTTCCGAAACGTTGTTATTTCATTGTTTCCCGTGTGTTTTGCGTCTGCCTTTAAAGGATAACTTGAGGATAAGGATTCTCCACCTCATCTCTATCTATCGCATTAGGGCTATAGTGTGGGACGTCTGGCATGCTGCTGCCGATGCTCTCTGTGTCTCTGGGGCACAGATCAGCGCAGATGCTACATCTTACTGGAGTGGGGAGATCTGGGGGTGCAGGCAATATGGAGGAAAGATTCATCTTTTGCGTCATTTGCATATTACTGTTCAAATGATCAAGTATCGTACATACTGTGTGTGCCTTCGCCACATTCATAAGCACAGTTATCAACAAAGTTATCAGTCAAGTAGAAGTAGAAGTAGAAAACAATTCTGTACCACATGAAAGCTGGTTAATGCCCTTTAGGACAGACGAGCCTTCTAAATGGCGAAGCACATCAATAGATGCTAGGATCTAAGAGTATTTAATGCAAGTATGCATGTCTCGTCTCTAGAAGAGTGAGCCCCGAACATAGTATAACCCCCCCTACCCCACACTGGGAGGATCTGTCCTTACTCACAGATACACATGTTTACATTAGTGGGGCAATAAAACCATTCAGGGGACGGGGTGAAGGGCGGGCAGCAAAGGTTGAGGAAAGGGTTGGTGCCCCTGCTTATCTTTATGACCTGCGGCTGCGAGCAAACGCAGTTTCAGCTCACACCATGACAACTAAACAAGTCAAAGAAGAGATTATACCGCATAAGCAGGAAAGCAACTTGGAAAAGGAAATAGGGATTTTTGCCATCACACTAAGTCCCCGTCTCAGCCGTCTCCTTGGTCGTACCTGCCGGGCGAGTCTCCGTTGGCGTCGAACAGGATCCCCTCCCCGGACACGCCCGTGAAGTTGGTCTTCATGAGGAAGTCCAGCAGCGTGGCGCCGTCTATCGGTCGCATGGCGTCACAGAGGCCCTGCCGCACACAGCCACGGAGAGGGAGGGAGTTCAATCATCCTTTCCGTCACTTGCTGTCCATCTTCACACACATTTCTGTATGTTTATAATCTCATAGAGTCTTCCATTGTGATGACTAGTATTTGCGACTTGTATCCGCCCGTCTAATAATCCATTTATAATCTCATAGAGTCTTCCATTGTGATGACTAGTATTTGCGACTTGTATCCGCCCGTCTAATAATCCACCCCGTCCCTCCGAGTCCACACCCGGGTCGGTGCCCCCGGTGCTCGCGGCGCTGGGTGTGTGTGTCCGGCAGGGGCTGCTTACCTGGTAGCCGGGGCAGAGGGCTTGTTGCATGTTGTGCAGGCCGTACGCCATGGAGTAGATGGCGTTGATCACGAAGCCCATCTTGGTGTCCTGGGCGTACTGCGTGCGAAGGGAGTCACGCTCTGCAAGGGGGAGTCGCGTGTGTGTGTGCGTGTGTGTGTGTGTGTGTGTGTGTGTATGTCCGTGCGTGTGTGTGTGTCATGTCTTTATGTGTGTGTGTGTGTGTGTGTGTGTGTGTGTGTGTGGTGTGTGTGTGTGTGGGGGGGGGGGGGGGGGGGGGGGGGGGGGGGGGGGGGGGGGGGGGGGGGGTGAAGTGAAGAAGGATTAATGACAGAGAAAGCACTTCCATCAGAACAACTCTCCAACTCCCTGTTCTTTTCGGAAACACAAATCAGTTTTTTTTTCTTTCCTTCTCTGCCTTCTTTATTTTTTTCTCGTTTCTGTCGTGCCTCCACCTCCACTCCTCCGCCTCCTCACCTCACTTCTCTGCGCTCTCCTGTCTCTGTTCATTTGCCCTCTACGCCCTCGTTCATTAAAACACAGCGGTCCCTTTGAAGCAGCACTCACACACCGCTTTGGCTATGAATGGAGGGAATAACACCGAAGGAAGGAGAGAGAGACAAAGAGACACATAAAGGTAGAGAGAGAGAGAAGAGAGAGAGAGAGAGGGAAAGAGAGAGAGGGAGAGGGGGATAGAGAGACAGATAGACAGACGAGAGGGGGGAAGGGGGGGAGAGATAGAGACGCAGAGACCCATAAAGAGATAGATAGAGTGATATAGAGAGAGAGAGGAGAGAGACAGCACGGGACAGGTAGAGAGAGGGAAACAGAGAGAGACAAAAGAGAGAGAGACAAAAGAGAGAGAGACAAAAGAGCGAGAGAGAGAGAGAGAGATAGTGAGAGAGAGATAGAGCGAGAGAGAGAGAACATGCTCAGGGTTATCAGAGAACCACAAATCTCTCCGTTGCATACATTAGGCTATTTCAATAGAGGTTGCCATTGTGTGTGTGTGTGTGTGTGTGTGTGCATTTGTGTGTGTGTGTGTATTTATTTTTGTATGTATCTGATCGCACACATTATTTTCATGATCATTTGTTGTTGTAATAGCATGCGCATAAATATGCAAATAGATTTCGCCGCTATTATGCTGACAAAATACGAAATAGATACACCCCCCCCCCCCCCAACACCCCACCCCAAAACACCCCCACCTCTCTCCTCTCTCTCTCCCCACCCTCTCTTTTTCTCTCTCTCTCTGTTTTGATGAACAGTTTTTCAACATAATTGCCGTGGTCAAAGCACCTGGTTTACACCTCTGACTCAGTGGTTCCACATGTGTGTATGTGTTTGTGTTTGTGTGTGTGTGTGTGTGTGTGTTGTTGTCGTAACAATGTATTTCATTAGTATGATATCAGACAGGATTGTCAACTCGTTACACTCCCATTTCCATCCTCAGTCTGACTTTTCCTCCACTCCAGTCTAACCCATGTCAACAGGAGACAGGGATTTGATTTCCCCCAAACCACTCACTCAATCTAACGCCATTGTAAGTCAACACCGATGCGTAGCCATGCTGACATACTGGTTCTGCCGGGATTTTTAAGAGTTGAGCAGAACAAAGTAAAAACAAACCACGATGAATGAAAGCCTTCAAAGCAAGACTGCTGTTCAGATTTCAGAGTCATCTGCACCGATGGATGTAGAGCAGCACTGAATAGCAGCGTCTAGCTTGTCTATAGCAGTCGCCATTGTTGCTATGACGCCACGTTGGTCCCGGCGCACGGCACGACTACAGCTCGACGATGCGGTCCTCCTCCCGCCCGTGGCGCTTGGATTTGATTGGATAATTGTTCTTCCCCCCCCCCTCATTGGTCGATTGCGTTTTCAACCGAGAAATCGCCTGTTTGATGCCACGATGCCAGACCAGAATTAAGAGTCAATCAGTGGAGATGGGCGGGGGGGGGGGGCGGATTTGAAGGTCCTGGACCTGGGCGAGTATTTCGTAGTAGGACTGGTCCATGGTCCACATCAGGTATTCAACCACAACCCAGCAAGCGCTAGGAGATGGCTATCTCACTGATAAGAAAAGAAATAAGCTAGGACTTTGGGATGCTTTCATCTCCACATTTACTCCGGTGGGCTCTCACTGGAGCTTAGCAACATGCTATCCCCCTCGCTCCGCCTCTGCCTCCGACATTGTGTCCGATACTCCTGATAACCTCAGTCAACACATGTAACAAAGCTGGGGAGGCATTTGCTCAGGAGGTAAGAACGGTTGTCCGATAAACCGGAAGGTTGCTGGTTCGATCCCGTGCTCTGCTATCTAAGTGTTGAAAGGTGTCCCTGGGCCAGACACCTTATGACCCTAACTGCTCCTGGACGTGTTCGGTTGTTACCTGCAATGGTTGGACCGCGCCGTTGGTACGGTGAATGGTGTGAATGTGAGGCAAATATCTGTAAAGCGCTTTGGATAAAAGCGCGATTATAAATTGCAA
Organism: Coryphaenoides rupestris; assembly: GCA_002895965.2. Lineage (NCBI taxonomy): Eukaryota > Metazoa > Chordata > Actinopteri > Gadiformes > Macrouridae > Coryphaenoides > Coryphaenoides rupestris. The sequence goes on along the minus strand of PIJE02001508.1, from coordinate 94,532 downwards.
ATCCCAATTACCAGTTTAACAAAGGAGGTTTCATCATCCACAGACTGCGGGGAAACACATTTGGAGGCAGCAGGCGCACAGCAGCAAACCCACAGGAGAAAAGCCACAATATCACAAACACAGAGCCAACCCACCAATCACCACAACTCACCACCAGGCGGGGTGCCTCAGCTCACACGCCATGGAAACACACACGGAGACGGACAGCGGGTCGGCAGACAGCAGACGGAAGTATATATCGTAGTTGTTGGTTACTCACGGAAGGTAGGAATGTCGTACTCACTGCTGCAGGTGGCGGTTGTACTTGAGGTTCTCCTGCGGGTGGCCCTTGAGGCGGCAGTGGAAGCGGTGCTGCAGAACTCGGGGAACCAGGGGTTGCGGTGGTTGTTGTCCGGCCGCAGCTTCAGGTAGTAGTCGTCGAACCACTTGACGTCGGCCGACTGCAGCTTGATGGTGAGGCCCGCGGCGGCCTCGCGCACGTAGCCGTCCGTCACGTCGTAGCGGTCGGCCAGCCGTCGCTAGTCGGCGCAAGAGAGAGAGAGAGAGAGAGAGAGAGAGAGAGTAGAGAGAGAGAGAAAAAGGGGAAGGACATAAAAAAAAGGAGAGAGACAAACATAAGTAAACATTCATAAGACAGAGGGAGAGAGAATGATTGTTTTTACATTTAAATATAACTTAATTTGATCAATATGCTAAACAACATATATTAGAATAGCACAGTGATTATAAAGGGAATGTGAGGAGAAAGTGGTTGTTCTGAGGAGACGAACTAAAGGTGTGAAGTGTGTTCAGGTCCAACTTAGAGCGGCCTGAAACTCTTGCAGCGAGACCCAATGGAAAGCAACGCCGGTCAGGGCAGCGCAGGTCTGCCCGTTCCCCTAACCAGGTGACCCACCGGAACACACACACAATAACTCTCAGATCTGGAAGCAAATACAAAAACTACGAATTTTAGATGAAAAGTGACGTAGTTGTGATGTCGTGATGTAGATGTAGGTTACACAGTAGTGATGGTCCAAATCTCGACTTAAATACACGTCTTTAATGTACGTTTTAAAAACTAAGAGTGTAAATCTGGACTCAAATTAGGGGTTAAGCTGCCCTCTCTGGTTTAAGCTGCTTTTGGATATTTTGGGTTTCCCCGTTAATGTCAATCAAAAGTGAGAGAGACAGAAAGCATTCATAACCATATATTACGTTATTCTACACTAAAAAGAATCTAAATATATAATATGAAGAACTCCACTCTTAGTAAAGTAACAATAAAACTATCATTGGCTTCTACATAATTTGCATTTTACAGCACAAACAACACTTTGAGGAAAATGTTTTTATACTTAATCGGTTGATTTTTTATGACACACCATATTCTGCTATCAATTCTGCTACAGGGTTTATATTCAACACAAATTATGGTAATTATAGTGTCGTCCGTCTATTTTGGAGAATAATATAAAAGTGGACTATCATTGCCGAGTTTGTTTTCATCTCAATGTTTGTCTTGGTTTGGAGTGCGTTTGTCCCTCTGTTCAAAACATAATGGCTGAGCAGAAGGGGATAATTTAGGCCCACGTGAACACGCACACACACACACACACACACACACACACACACACACACACACACACAACACTAATAAGTATAAATAGCTCACGAGCAAGAGAGAAAGAGAGAGAGAGTCAGAGAGAGACAGAGAGACAGAGACAAAGAGAGAGAGAGAGACATAGAGAGAGAGGGAGAGAGAGAAAGAGAGAGAGAGACAGAGAGAGGGAGCACTAAGGAGTGACCACATCGGTGACAGCTGATTGATTGATTGATTGATTGATTGGGTATTGATTGATTGATTTGTCATTTTGATTTGGATGGTGGATGGCAGGGTTTTTCTTCAG
>PIJE02001508.1:89514-92631 GCA_002895965.2 Coryphaenoides rupestris | reverse complement strand
CGGTCTCTCCTCAATGCCACGCCTGTATCCCCCCCCCCCTCCGGGATGACAGGTTACCTTGGTGACCAGGGCCGAGTAGCTCATGGCGGGGGACAGGCCGATGCCCAGCCGCTGCAGGTAGCAGTGCACCACGTGGGGCTTGGCGATGAGGGTGAAGGTGCACAGGTAGCCCAGGCAGATGCCTGCCAGGATGATGTAACAGAGCTCCCGGCTGGACGACTTCACCACGGGGGTGTGGGGGGGGGGATACAGGCGTGGGCCGCTGTGGCATTGAGGAGAGACCGGTGTGATTGTCATGCAGGCCGCAGCCCGGGGGTTACAGCTGGGGGTTATCCGAGATGGGCTTACTCCCGCGGCAAGTGTCTGAACCCGGTGCCCCTTCGTCTCGGTGGGGAAACTTCGGGGCTTTTGATGTCGTCCGCGGCTCCGTGCTGGAGGATTGTCTTCCGGGGGGGGTTACACGGGTGACGCGTTCAGGGAATGAGCTCTCAAGCATTTACGGATGCTTACTCTGTAGCCGGTCTGGTGCTGCAGATAGCCACTCTACTCCCCACTTCCACCCCTGGCTCAGAGCAGAGAGGGAGAGAGAGAGAGACAGAGAGCGTAGATTGTTCACATTCACATTTTGAAGAACAGACTGTCCAATCCTAGGCAGACCAAGACAGCCAAGGCTGCTTAGGACTTAGCACATGGCAGTGGTAGTAGAGACAGTAGTAGTAGACAGTTGGGCTGGGGACCGGAAAATATTCTCCTGCATACTGAACTGTCGGATAGCATGACGGTTACTCGTGTTTAACTGGAATTCCTGCTATAAGTGTGTGAATCACTCAAAGTTGAACCCACTATATTTCATATTAATTGCAGTTTCATAATTCTGTACTTTTTACTGTACATACTAGATACTATTACTAATTAAGATAAGATAAGATAAGATAAGATAGAACTTTATTGATCCCGAAGGAAATTCTTGTGCTCGAGGATGCATCGCGATAGAATAAACAGTAAGGAAATAACAATAATAAAATAACAAATTGTTGAGAATTTGTTTAGGAGAATACTGCAGGAGTGAATGGGGAGTAACCATTCCATTGTTCCAAGAAATCTTGAAAACTATTGAAAATCTACTGAGATCACACTGTAGCTCAAACACATACACAGCTTTACTGTATATAGCTAACCGAACGCGAACGTGTGTTGTCGTTCTTGTTCGTGTGTGTGTCCGTTTTTTGTGACCTCAGACCAATAGGATCGCGCGCATCCTGGCCGGCAGCAAGAAGAAGATCTGCACCAAGAAGCCGCGCTTTATGTCGGCCTGCGCTCAGCTCATCATCGCCTTCCTCCTCATCCTGCTGCAGCTGGGCATCATCGTGGCGCTCTTCCTCGTGGACTCGCCGCAGGTACCGGCCCCGCCTGTGGGCGTATACACACCTCATAAGGGGCGTGTCCGCATCATAAGGGGCGTGTCTCTGCGTCACTGATCGTCGTGGACGGTTTCACTATCAACCGGCCAAAAGGAGAGACGCAGATAGAATAAATGATTGCAGGGTTTGACAGATTGACAGAGTAGGTTAGGAAATTCATCATCGTACAGTGCACCTTTAATTTGGCCTGTCTCCTACGATGTCTGGCCTACATCTATAAATGTGTCACTCTGTGTGATCACTAGACTCTAAATGTGCATTGAGTAATGCGTTTGGTTTCGTTATACCCCGGTCTGTTTGGATGGTGTTACTTAATTGCACAGATGACATTTGCACAGACGACCCGATTTCAACACCGAAATGAAAGTGAACTATCCGTGACGGTGACATCACAGATTTGGGGGATTGTGTTTATTTTTGGGTTGCGAGGACAAGGCACACAGATGGACAGTCTCGCCATTTCAATTTCCTGTGGAAGCGGCCCAATCCGTTGCTCCGCTGTTTGGGTGTGTGTGTGTGTGTGTGTGTGTGTGTGTGTGTGTGTGTGTGTGTGTTGTTTTTTTTGACTCGCTGCCAGTGGATTTCAAAGTGCCAGGCATCTCCCAGGGGTGGTCCATATCAAGGCAGCATTATCAACTTGTATTACCGCCATGCCAGACACTCTGTGCTAATGTCTGTGTTGTGTTGACTGTGTAAATACTTTAGAAAAATGCTAATCAGAGGGCACTCCGGTGGACACGGTGAGGTCGCTGTGGCAGAGAGAAGAAAGAAAACACACACACAGACAAAGGGACTTTTTTTTTTTACTATTTAGTCATTTGGCAGCAGAGACTTTTATCTAAAAAGTCTAAATTAGTGTCTAAATTAGCTTAGATGTAAGCCATACAAGAGAAGATAGGGGAGATGCATCTTGCATAAGGATGCCTGCAAGGTAGACGGCGGTAGACATCAAGGGGTTTTAGACCAGAACTTTTTCATCCAGGAGGATTATCCTACTGCTCCTGTTTGGTCCATTAAGCACGCGCATGAAGTTAAAACGCTTCTCCGCTGACTTTCTCCCACTCCCAGGTGATCTACGACTACCCCAGCATCCACCAGGTCAACCTGATCTGCAACACCACCAACCTGGGGGTGGTGGCGCCGCTGGGCTACAACGGCCTGCTCATTCTCAGCTGCACCTTCTACGCCTTCAAGGTACCGGCCCGGGCCGGGTGGGCGGGGCTCGTTGCAATTCCCTCACCGCTAGTGAAATGAATATACAACACGCTGCCTGATTTACTTTGTGGTTATTTATTCACATATAAGGGGTTGGTCTGCCCGTCGGAATGCAGTAAGTGGGTACCGGGGGGGACTATTGTATGTCTATATGCTGCAAGGAAACACGGCGTAGACAACTGAATGTGCCCCACGTCTCATGATTTCCTCGTGAAGCACGATATTAGCGGTGGGATGGAATGTGGGGGAGGACCATGTGATCCCCCCGGGATTCTAATTAGATTGTGTGAAAGTACCAAAGCACATTAGCCAGATGTGTGTTAGCCCGTTGCAGGCTCCATACATGAGGGAGGGAGGGAGGGAGGAGGGAGGGAGGGAGGGAGGGAGGGAGGGAGGGAGGGTGGGGGAGAGGAGAACTGTTGTGATATTATTGCTTGGCTAGCAGCAGCATGGATATGAAGGAGACAGAGTGAAATTGCTA